>JAFVLL020042303.1:0-27464 GCA_021397915.2 Tor tambroides | reverse complement strand
GAATTAATAATTTTAAAGTATTTAAACTTATCAGACTTTTACATTATTACAAAAAAAAAATTAGTTCAAATAAACGTTCTTTTAAATTTTCTATTTATCAAAGATTCCAGAAAAAATAAATAAATTCACTGTCAGTATATATATATATATATATATATATATATATATATATTAAGCAGCTGTTTTGTATGCTCATTTATACTGCAGTGTCTGTGGTTAACTCTTTTTCTGACATTTGTAGTTAGCTGCACTTCTGACATTTTAATGTTAAATGTTAAATGTTTGGATCACAGTGGAGGTGTGATGCTGTTCAGTCAGAGTAAAGTATAACAAATTGCGTTAGTCTGCTGCATCCTTTACAACCACGCACTCTAAACCGGCATGTTATGGAAATTTCACTGTGCAAATTATGCACAGCACACATTTTGTTTGCAATGATACCTGATTTACATGATTCCTTTAGGAAATTGGGTGCTAAAACAGCACAGTCTGCATGTGCAAATAAACACAGTAATCAGCAAGCATAATTTATTCTTAGTTAATTCCCTCCTTAATCTCTTAATCAGGGAATTTAATGTACCTTCACTTGTTTGAGAATTACAAACCTTTTAGCTTTCCCATTTCCTTCCTGACAACTGACCAACTTGTTGGATTGTTCTGTGCACTGGCTGGTCTCCCCTGTTTCTGCCGCAGACAGTGTTTTAGTATTAGATACAAAATCACTGTGTTCTGAGCAAGTTTTATACTCTGCTTGATATTTGCTGTCCGTGAGGTTATGAGAGTGCATGATGTAAGTATTAACCCAAAAATTGACTTTCCTGGAGTTGTTAGAATATATATTCAGAAACTAGAAACTTTTTTCATGGGTATATTATGATGGACTGAATTTTATAATTGCTTGTGGGCACTTAGTCCTCACTGTCATTTTGATAAGCCTCTTTCATCCTAGAAGTGTTTGAGTGCTGTACAATTTTTTCATTTGTTCTGAATTTCAAATGCATTATAGTAATATTAACTTTTTAGACTGATCAGACAGATTCTCAAATACGGTGCTCTGGAATGCAGAAATAAGCTTCACAGTGGCAGAGATGGGATTGAGATTAAAATCTCTCTCCCTTTTGGAAGATGCTTGAAGATGAGTTGGTGAAATCTTCTTAAGCAAACAGTGAATATGTTTGGTTCCAGCTGGCAGAGGCTTATTAGTTAATTTTGCACATTAACAGGCTAACCGCATAACACAGAGAGCCTGCCAGAGTGCACTTGGCTCTTTTTAGAACTTCCTCATTACAGAATCATTGCAGCAGTGCAAGCATATGCTAAATGTTATGCTGACCCTGCTAGTGCAGTAACGGTTACTACAAAAACCACAGAAGAAACCACACGCAAGAACCATGTTAGCTCTTTTTTTATTATTTAAAAGACTTTAGACACCAACCTGTTAATTTGTTCATTTTCTTGCAAATTAAAAGTATTAGATTTACCTCTACTGTATATTAGACACGTTAGAAATAATTAGGGCTGTCAAAGTTAATTGCAAGTGTCATTGCATGCAATTAATTGTGTATTCAGTTGCTGCATTTATGCATACTGTAACTGTTTCATTGTATTCTGTCTGATTTCTAGTCTGATCTGATTCTTCATGCACTTGAAAAGATCTCCTTGTTCAGTATGTTTGTAATAATTCTAATAGCAAAGACCCAGTTTATTAATAAATGATGGAGAAAGGGCTATTTATTGGCTTATATATTTAGAAAATGAATATTAGTTTATAAAATTCAGACTGGATGTTTAAACAGTAAAAAGGCCAGGGACAGTGTGAAAGAAGCGTGACTTTTTTTTTTTTTTTTTTTCCAAAGCTTAAAACTATTGTCACTCATAGACGTATTGTGAACGAATTTAGTTTAAGTATGTTCAAGTGAGGAATATAATTTAATATTAGTTTTGTTAGTGGTTGGCACATACAGTATGTATTTTAAATGTTCCCTTTAGGTTGCAGCCTCGCAACATTTCGGTTTGGCATTTACTTAAACTAAAATAACTATGTCAGATCTGGCAGAGGACCTTGTTTGATCTGGTGTGGCGTATAATAAGTTAACGGTTTGCTGAAAATGGTTCATAATTATTTAATTATACAATATGATGGATGCTTTAGTATTTTTTTAATGCAGTTAGTTTTAAAATACATGAAATTTGCATAAACAGTTATTTGTTATATTTAATACATAATGTTTGCATAAAACCTATGATGATTGCTTTGTTTAACTGTGAATATGCAGTATTATTTTGTGGTTTATTTTGCTAATCATGTCAGAGTTGCTTTACATCACATGAAATATACCCTTCAAACTGTTTAGCTGCCGATGCAAAAAAATCACCTCCTGAAGACTACTCCATGTAATCTCAACAGCCCAAGTATCTCATAAATAAAGCTATTTGCAGGTTCTGACACTCTTTTTAATCAGATAGTCATGTGTTTTGTCAGTTAATTATCTCCTGTGTCTTGATAAATATGCATGTTGCTCTACATTCAGTTAAGAGCATCTCCGGCCAGCTACTATAGGAGAACTTCTAAAGATGCCATGTTCTCTGATTAACAAGTGCTCTGGCTGAATAAGGTTCTCATTACAAAGCAGCAGTGAAACAGCAGTGGACTTGCTATTTACTACATCTCCCAGTGCTTTGCATAAATCACTCTAGATGTCATTAAAGCAAACCTTTTTGTGTAGGATAAGACTGCCTATCATGGTGAGATGCCTGTAAGGGTCTTAATTTACTGATCTTTAATGAGAAAATGGCAAATTATTCACAGCCATCTTATAATCATTCATTGTATACAGTGTCATTATGTGTAGGACATTCAGGTTTTTGTTGTGTGTTACGCTGTAGGCAATATTACATTTGTCTTGGATGAAACAGAAGCTTCTGGATGGTGTGTTTACAATGCGATGAGTTTAGCACAGCAGAGCGGGCATTTTCAGTGAATTCCTGTGGAAGCCAAGCTTCAACCTCGCATGGTGAGCTGTGATCGGAGGAAGCATGGAAGGTGGGCAAGAGCGTCCAAAAGTTGAGAAGTGCCCAACTTTATGCAAATATAATGTGAAAAACGACGCTAGTTGGCAACCGATCGCTGTGAGAAGCAGGTAATGAGGAGTTTTATTGAAATATAGTGTTTTTGAAAAGCACACACACACACATATATAGAGTGGCGTACCGTGGGGTTTCAGTCAGGGCCTTCAGTAAGCAACTGTAAACTACATGTACACATCTTACACATCTCTGTTACAGCTAACGCAGCCATATGCATATAATGCACATATTATGCCGCACACAGGCTCTCAACAACAATGACGGCTGATCAACAATTTCAACAGTAGGCTAGATTAGGGTGGGTTAAATGCAGAGTAAATTTCCCTACATGGTCAGTAAAAGTAATCCGCCAATACACGAGTTACTGTGCACATTCACGTCACTCTAAAATGATGACTGTACAAAAACTGTACAAACGCTGGACATCCACACACCACACCACAGTATTATCAACGCACCACGTACACCTCCATAACAATGTGCATGATACAATACTCATCAAATAATAAAGCACTCACCTGTCACTTGTAAATAAAGTCCATGGGTCTGTCATTCCATGTCCCTTTACTCGTATTAAAAAGTAAACACAGCCAACAAAATAACTTGTGCTTGGTGCTAGCTGTTAGCCACTCATAGCACTCATAGTTGTTATCTGTGAAATGGCGCATAAAAACTTTGCTGGCCTTTGTTAGTGAATTCGGTTTGGGTGTTGGTCTTCCTTTTTCAGTTATTCTCTTTTGTCTGCAAAAGAGCACCTTGAAAAAGGAGTTTTAGTAGATTGGCAACAAGATCTGGTGTAGGCGCCGAATTTTCTTTTCGTTGAGTTTCACTTTCGTACCTTGAAAATCCCTGACTAAAGGGGCAGTCTAAAGCTGGGGGTAGCACTGGGCATGTAGCTAGACCCAGAGGGCGGGCTGTCATTGAATGTCAAAATTTGATTGGCTGATGATTCTGTCACTAATGCACGTAACAAATCAGATGTGACGTCTTTCAACAAAAGGATAGCACTATCTGTAGTGCTGGCCGCAGACTTTTTTTATGTAGGATATTCCAGTTCAACCTCAACTAAACTAATCATAGGCAATTTTGTGGACATTACACAAATGAAAATGATACCTAAATAATCAATAAAAATATTTTTCACACAATTTAATTTTTTATATGGCCAACAGAGAAAGCCCTGCTTCCCCTGATAGCCCACCACTGCATATATATATATATATATATATGTATACAGTTGGGTCCATATGTATTTGGACAATTTTTATTATTTTAGCTGTTGACCAAAACATATTCATGTTACAGTTATACAGGGTTGCCAGGTCCCAGCCCAAAGCTTACTCAAACCCGCCCAACGGGAGTGAAAAATTGCCCAATTTTTGTCCCGTCCAATCACATCTGATAGCTGCTTTATTCAATTAATGCCCTTTAAATTAAACATTTAGATTTTATTTATTCTATGTTTTGAATCTTAGCAAGACTTGTTTATATGTAATATACATATTAAATTATTTAATCAGTTTTTTTTTTGTTTTTTTTTTACCCTTTCTTTAATTTTAATTTTCAGAACTTTTCATGATAAAATTTAAAGTGCCCCTATGGGTAATGAAAGGTTCATATTTTGGTTTTGGGAGTCCCCAACAACAGGTTGACATGCATGCAAGGTCAAAAAACACTTTCATTATATTATAATATGCATTATTTTTACCTTACTTACTCAACGACTCCCAAACGATTCGCTGAACGATTCATTTTTTCCAAACCCTCCTTTGCTTGACGCTAATCTGCGGTGATTGGTCCGATTGGTCGATTTCAGTTTCATTTCATCATGGCTGTAGTGCCTGATAAAGCAGCTTTTGTGAGCACAGTGCCGCTTTGTGTACAGAGTTACCGGGGAAACCGCTATTTTTAGGCACCAAAAGCAGTACCTAGTGGCAAAAAATGATTTTGCATTTTCATTCAGACCAATGCGAAAAGACCAACTAGTGGGCCTATATATATATATATATATATATAATTGTACTTTATAAGAATTGCATATGCAATTCATGCATATGCTGCTGTTTATTGCTAAGGCGTTATTAGGTAAATTGCCAGCTTATATCTGTTTTATCAAATTATACTCATACATGGGTGAAACACTCTCGCTACAGACTGTGTAAATACATAGTAAGCCAAACTGTGCCCATGGCAAAAATGGCAAACTGTTTTACAGACACCACATAGATGTGAGGCCAATCTAAAGAGACTAGTGATCTGTCTACGCTTGAACAAATTGCTCAAGTGGAGGAGCCTGGGCGTGGGACAGTAATTAGGAGTAATGCAAGATTGATTCGTACTCAGCGGCAATGCCTTGATTAATGTCAGGCTCTCTGCAAACAGAAACATGTGTTTGTGTTAATCAGAAGGTCTGGTATAATTGCTCTGTGTTTGGAGGGCTGTTTTGGTATGTAACCTGGTGGATGCTTCTGGCGATGAAAACGGGTTACCTTAGTCAACAGCACCGGGTGCATCTTGTCATGTCCACAGCTCAAAGCCGCTACTTGCGTGTTGATTAAATTTCTGCTCTGTCGCAATTGTTTACTATGTACACACTTCAAAAATGGAATGTGTCACCGCCCAAGACAACATATCTGAGAAAACTGCTGCCTTGGAAAAATGAGGGAATCGACATGACAAAAGTTAAGAGGAATTGTAATTGTCTCCTAGAGCAGTAATGATGACTAGCTAAATAAAGGCTGGGGCTACTGCTGTTTTGATTAAATGTCACACATGAAAAATGAAGCTCAACAAGCGGCCGTCAGAGCTCATGGAAAGAAGGATCTACAATATGCCCTAGGATTTAGCATTCATGGGATCAAAACAGTCCACAAATATATTCTGGCACACCAAAATGTCTGAAATATGTTGGTAAGTGGCATTCTTGTAGTGTAGCCGCTTTTTTTACAAACCTTTTTTCTCCCTGAAGCTATTAAAATCATAAGTAGGGCTGGTTGACATGCATTGCTTCAAGCTGAATGGAATAGCTTTTTAATGTTATTTGTCTTATTACCCAGCCTTGTAAAGGAATCAATAGAAACACTACCTGAAGCCATGTTGTCTCACTGAACTAATGATAATGTGAGTTGGAAACAAAGTCTTCAGGATTCCAATACAATTATTGAACAGGCAAAAAAAGGATTTTGTTGATTCTTGGTTCCAATCCAGCACGTAAATGAATCGGAACAGCTCCCTCAATGAGTCGAATCCCATTTGAGCTTTGGGGAAATAAGCCTTTATTTCACAATAAAAAGCAATATACTTCTACCCATTCCCTTTAGTTTTAGTTATAAAATCTATATGCATAAAGTATATACTTTTTTCATGGTTGATTCTAAATGGTCAGTTACAACATTCTGTGACCAAATATTTGTGTATAATTGTCCACTGTCCCTGGTCAGAATCATATAGCTTATCATTTCTGTGGCACTAGCATTCCAAATGCAATTGCAAATAAATAAATAAAAATAAAAAAATAAATACATTTAAAAAAAATTAATAAAATAAAATGTTCTAAATTGGCATTCTGCCAATGCTGAGATAAATAGGCAGCTGCTAGCAAGAACCTTTTATTTTAGATCATTCTAACACTACAGAGCCACACTGAACACACTTTGCATTAGTCAAACTACAGATGCATTACATGTGGTGTTCTTTGCACATTAAACTGCGCTAGGAAAAAGTATTCTGCCCTTAAATATTGTTCCCATCACCTCTAACACATTACTGTTTTCCTGTCAAGTTGTTTGCTGAAAGAATGAGAAAGCAACAGATGTCTGTGTTCACCTGTCAAGAAAAGGTACTTTCTTTTTTTTATGTGATGTGTGCAGGTGTGAGGAGGTGAAGGGCAGGAACACTTTCAGTTGCATCGAGGGCTTTTTGTAGGCAGATGGTGCTGATGTGCTCACCAGGGAAGCAGCTAGATCAGGGGAGTGGTGGGCAAGCACGGTGCTGGATGAAATAAAAGAACACTGGGTCTCATTCACTAATAACTGCATAGATTATTTATATGCACAGGGCAACTTCTCACTAAACAATTCCAACTAGTTCACAACTCACACATGAATTTATGAAAATATGAATTTATTCATAGCCTCATTCAAATATTAATGAATTTGGAGTATTCTAAGTGAGTAACCAACATGCCCATGGTTAGTAATTTGCACAAAACACACCCAAAGCACCTTCAAATAAGGGCTTTCCACATTTATTGTCAGCCAGCATATATATAGTGTCAAACATTTATAGTATGTTTTAGTACAAGCATTTTGATAATCATGTTCATGTTTGTGATAATGTTAGTACATAGATTTCACATACATATTTGTGCATGGTTAGTGAATGAGACCCATTATTCTTTATTCCAAGACGTTGAGTGGTATTTGTCTTCATCCTCAATTTTCTGGGTTTCACGTGTTTTATTATCTGTTCTTTGCTCGATTTCCATGCCATGGAAGCACTGGAGCAATGCAGATCAGTGTTTAAAAGTGTCACTTTCAAATTTATCTTGAGTCTTGGTTTGAACTAAACCTGCTGAATTGTAGCATTGAAGAAAATATTTCAGCAAGCTTCAGCTTAGCTTGTTTTCAACATTAGTGATGTTTTTTTTTTCTTTCAGTGTGTTTTCGACAAACGTCAAGTATGTGAGTGGTTGTTTACACACTTTGGGGACTTTCTCCCCTCTCTCCTCCAGAACTGAAAGTCATGTAAATGTTAACTCGGTGTCTGCAAATGATCTCAAAATTAACTAATTTAATTTAAGAGTGCTTCTAATCCACATCACAGACCCTCTGTTAGATGAAGGCCAGTGAAACTTTCACTTTACCCAATTTGAGTTGATTTCCCTGAGTGTCAGCGTAAATTCGATTAGTTGATAAATGGTGTTACTTCAGGAAGAGAGGAGATGCATCTAATGCCGCAATTCACTTAACATTCTTCAGTCATTGCATCTATATGCTTTAAAAGGATTATTACCGAGTTGCTGTGCACTTCACCTGTGTGTATAATGGGCTGAGGGTCTTATTTACTAACCCCAATGTATTTCCTACCTGTTGGAAATGGCAGGAAATTATTTTATAGCTTGAGGCTTTAGTCTTTAGACTGTTAACACATAAATATCCATAATAAATGAATAGAATACCTTTTTATTTCTGTTGAAATTCTGTAAGTTTTAAGTTTAAACTATTCAAAGACATTTGTCAATCCAAACACTGTTCAAAATGGATTGGGAAGTTGTTGTAAAGTAAGCAAATTGATGAATCCAGAATATTCTGAATTCAGCTGAATTTGGATATGAAAAGGGTCTTTTGACAACAATTATCAGTGGTACTTTTAGAAATTTGGCTAAATACTTTGACATTTGTAACTTTAACCTTCCCATTTTTAAACCCCACAATGGCAGTTTTATCCATGGATCTTTTAAGTAATTGAAAGGAAATCTGCATCACTGCTTTCCCATGCTTTGTGACAACACAACAAAGAAATGATCAGCACATGGCCTGATAAATATCTAAGCTTCTATCTTGTCCTTTCACAGTTGAGCAAAAATGATTCTCAACTGGAAGCTGCATTTGTCACCTTAAGAATGTCCTTAGTTCTTAACTGGATTTGAAGCATGGATGGCTAAAGAAATTGATTTCCTCCAGGGAGTAATTTTTTTAAATGATCTATAGCCATGCTAGAATGGATGAATGCAGTGGTGGATATATATATATATATTTTTTTTTTTTAATCGCTGCGTTAAAGCCTTAAGCCTTAATAATACAAGAGCAGTCACATTCCACTCACATGCAGATGTTCACCAAAATACCTGCTTTGTTTTCAAAGGGGCTCTTAATTGATTGAATGCACTATTATTTTCACAAAGCTGTTTTTTCTGTGGAAAAATAAAAGTCATTTTGTGTGTGTGTGTGTGTGTGTGTGTGTGTGTGTGTGTGTGTGTGTGTGTGTGTGTGTGTGTGTGTGTGTGTGTGTCAAACTCTTAGATGAGGTTTGGTGGTGTAAATTATGCATGCAGTGCAAGCGCACTCTGAATTGAGAAGCTGTCAGGTCTGTTCGAATCTGGACGCTTGCTATGAATTGGAGATGCTTTTACTCATGAAATATTGTGTCTTTCTCTTTTCCCTCCTACTTTTTCCTCTCTCTTTCTCTCTCTTTCATTTTCTCTCAACTGGAGGTATTCCATTTTCCAGGTCTGATTTGTATGCAGTTTGTTAAGCAGTGGAACAAATTAATGTAATGGGATGAAAAGAAGCGATTTAAGTGCGAATCTGTACAGATGAAGAATGATTCAGGCTTGAAGGAACTGAGTGGAGCAATGAAATATTCACACAAGGGACTAATTTGCTCTTAGTCTTGTCTGTTTTGAGGGACTCACACTCACTTTTTTGTTGTTCTCTTATTAGATCTATTTTTATATATGCTTTTATCCAAAATAGATGACACAGATGCAGTGATGAAATTGGTACATTTCTGAATGAAAGCAGTTCCAGATCAAATAGGTCTGTACATATATGTAATAAGATATTTGTTTTCGCATTCATATCAATGGCAGTTGCTCATTCGGTTCAGGATTTTCTAATGCTTTTGTGCTTTTTTAAAAACAGATTTGCTAACTAGCTCTAAAGCCCTTGATATATGACAGCGTTATGCTTCAAGCAAAGGCGTAAGTGAGCCCAACCACGATTTTCTCAAAACTCTTCTAATGTACCTTGTTCAGCAACTTCTTTAAAAGCCTCTATTTGATTCCCGTGAAAGGGACCATAGAGAGAAATCCTGGGACTGACTGTACTTTTTGTTCAAAAACATATAATATCCAGCAATTACTTTCTTTGTTCATTCCAGAGCCAAAAAGCCACAACAGGCAATCATCAGGGTCCAATCAGCTTGGAAAATAATACAAAAATTGCCAAAGGTGACAAATCAGATTCTGTGAATACAGTACAGTTGTTTTGGTGGCAAATGGCACAGTTGGGTTTTTTTTTCCATAGTTTTAGCACCCCCTAGCATCAGAAATAGATGGCATCCTTCATCAGATCGATGTCTTGGTGTCCTTCTGAACCAGGTTTGTAAAGGTATTTACAGTGAGCTCACAAGAATAAGGTCAAGTCAGTATGGGCCAAACCCCTCATAAACAGTTCATGACTAAAATGTATTTATTTATTTATTTGCTTGTTTGTTTTGTAGAAGATCATGTAAAGGATACACCAAATTTCATGCAAATTGGACAAACATTGATTGACTTCAAACTTTTTTTTTTTTTTTTTTTTTTTTTTTGTTTATGGAAGATAATTGATTGTTTTTGATTGTAGCCCGAATATATTTCGGGTTATTAGTCAAAATGTAAGTGTACTTATTATAGCACTAAACTGTGTCCAAAAATGTTGTTCATAATTAGTGGGCAAGATTTTAGAGAGGGAAAAAAGTGAATAAAAATAAGAACATTGAACGAACACAACATCGGTTTCATTGTTTGTTATCTGCATTCAACACTGAAAATGATGATAACAATTAAAACAATTAATTTAAAAAATGGTAATCATCTGTCTGGTGTTTCTACTTACCTATGGCCTGAGCACATCTCAGGTGCTGTGTGCACAGTACAGGGACTGCTGTCTGTTTGATTGGATGTTTTATGTTCTTGTGAAGCAGACCCCATGTGTACCTTTCCAGTAGGCATGAAAGTGGGTCAGAGTATTCAAGGAATTGTAAATTAAAGGGGTTTTCAGTATAGAACCAATTTAGTCCAGCCACAGGGACCCTAATATCTCAATGGTTTGACCGTATGAAGTCTGTTTAATTAGATTTCTATAATGTGCCAGCATTTCACAAAGAGCTGTATTTCTCTGTAAACTGGATGGGCTGTGCAAAGCCTGTATGTGCCAGATTACTGTGCGCTCATTATGAATACGTTTGCTTGCGGGTGTTGTAATAGAATGAAGGGACAATAAAATACATCAGGACTGTGGAAGGTGTTTCCTAAATCTAGATCTGCCTGAAGAAAAATACTGTAAATAAATAACAGCCAGATTTTTGGTGCACTTTGCCACAAGCAAGCTTCATTTAGTCTTGCCTGAATGACTACAAAACCACTGTCTGCGTGAAGGTTAATCACAGGGGTGAATGCAATAAACATTTGCACCATTTGCACCTTGTGCTGTTTAACCACGCACTTTTTGCTCTTTTAGTTATTGTCATTCTTTTTAGCACAAACACACCTTTCTATGTTAATTGGGCTTATAGATTGAGTCTTACTTACAAAAGTCAGTGCTATTTGGCTGGTGCAATTAACATTGGACTGTTTACCAATCACAGAAACAGTGGAATTGACTCACTAAATTATAGAGAAGAGGATTATAGCCAGGCATATATCTTTCATGGTGTAGACAAGCATACTTTTGGCATTTTAAAAAGCCGATTTAGGTGATTTGGGCGAATTTACGGCATTACCTGATTTGCATAATTTCTTTAGTGAATTGAGCATTAAAACAATGCAGACAGCATGTGCAAATAAACAGTGCTATCAGTGAGTGCAATTCATTGTTGAGAGTTCCTGTGTTTTATTTATTATAATTTAAAAAGGGCTCACGA
This sequence comes from Tor tambroides, assembly GCA_021397915.2. NCBI lineage: Eukaryota > Metazoa > Chordata > Actinopteri > Cypriniformes > Cyprinidae > Tor > Tor tambroides. The sequence continues at coordinate 15,749 of JAFVLL020042303.1, read as the reverse complement.
GCTAACACACCTGAATTCATTCGCTGACATTGAAGATAAAACGCTGTGTCCTCAGGTTTACAAGTAACTGCAATTACTGCCTCAACGTCAAGGTCCTCCTTTGTTCAGATGGGCTGGCTTGATTCATTGGTCTGAGTGAGATTAGCTTTGGGTTCAAGCTTCTGTGTGAAATCAAGGACATGCAGGTGTGTCAAGCACTTCCATTCACTCTCCATCCTGTTATCATTGCAATTACCTTGGAAATGTCACATATGTTGTAATATGCAAACGTAAGTAACAGTTTTATGAGTCTAGATGAAATTATCTAATTTCATTCCCGCATTTCGGGAACAAGGCATGAGTCTATACTTAAAAGCAGGTCTTATCCCCATATATATGTGTCTTGTCTGAGTGTAATTAAAGAAAAGTCAAGTGAAGGTTTATTGTTGTTTCTGTTATAGAGTAATAAAAGAAACAGTTTCTCAAGTGACCTTGGTGGAGAAGCTTAGCATGAGCCATACAACAGTAAATGCAACAATAAGGCAATGTTGTAGAGTAGTAGATACAATAACCTCAACCTATATAAAGAGAGGGGCAATGTAGACTGCCAGTGTAAATAATATATACATTCGAAAAATATAAAACACTTATTACACGGCTCTCTGGAATGCTTGATTCTGATTGGTCAGTTGAGACATTTGCAGGTTCGTTCTTTTCAAATAATAACCGCTCCAAAGTAATAACGCATAGCCGGTACTACTTGTATGTTTAAAATCCCTCCGCGCCAACAAAGATTACCGTTTGGCGCCATATTGTGACAAACACAGGACAATATATATATATATATATATATATATATATATATATATACATATATATATTCATATGTAGATGTTATAAATTGTCTTACTAACGTACATCGTTTGAATGTTAGTCACGTGGTACTATATCGTTTCGCGGAAGGATAAAAATGTTAATTTAAAACAAATATGCCAATAAAATGTTTCAAATTCATATTCATGTCCAGTTTTTTCCTTATGTGGCAAGTAGCCGTGGGACAAGTGGGATAATGTACAGTAGCCTGTAGTTATCGCGAAATAAGCCCCTTCAGTGTGATACAAGACCCTCCGCTTCGCGTCGGGTCCTGATCACACTGTCGGGGCTTATTTCTGCGATAACTACCAGCTGCCTGTACATTATCCCTTACAGACCATAGTGATGTTAAACTGTTGAAAGGAACATTTATTCCATTGAGAAAACTAGTTATTCCACAGTCTTTGCAGCAGCACAGACTCCTAAACTCGGAGGGAGGTTCCTTCTAATGTTTTTACTTTTCCTATCATACCATCTTATCTCATGCTGATTTTGCAATGGTTCAAGTTCACACATGGATTCATCATGTTGACCAACAGAAATCTGTTTGGTTTAAAAGTGATTTTTTTGTGTGTTAGCAGTGCTTCATACATTGCTACACTATTGACAACACCGAACCACAACTTTATGGCTTTTGACCGTTTGGCGCATTTGTTCTAGCAATGAGGCTCTTAAGTGCAATGGGTCTATATGAATGATTTTGTTTCTTAACCAACACGATCTGAATTTCTCCCTGTACAAATGAGCTGCCTTCTCCTTGTGTTTTGTGGTGTAATTCAAACCATTCGTGACCATAATTCAATAATAATGACCTAAAACGTCCAACTTTATTTAGACTGCTGCAGCCCTGTATAAAGATAACCTTACAAGTTTATAACAAGGAGGTATTTATATACCATCAGCCAAAAATGGAATTTGTTATTGCAAATAAAGAGTTACAAGTACATATTCAGGTTACTTTTTAAACCAAATCACATAAAACACAAATCAAGCGTAGCGTCAGTTCTGGCAGGTCATGTCAGTCAAGCTTGCATCAGCTGACTCTCACCTGATCCACGTCTAACTATAGGAATATGATGCCTATCACTACTTCATTTTATAAGGTCCATTCAGTATTATTCAATAGCTTATCACTTTGCTCAGGAGCTAATTACCCTCCTCCATCCCCAGCTTCTCCTTTCGGCCACATTCAGGACTTGGCATATTCCTCGTTTAGTCAGACTCTTTTATTCTGAATTATGTTGTTACATTAAATTGATATTAAGATCATTAATGATATCTGCTACATTTATGTTGGTTCTGTTCTGTTTACCCTAAGTAGGATATCGCTTGTCTCCCTTCTCTTATCCATTCTGCATGGATGGGCAGGGGGCTTTTGCCCAGAACAGAACCATACCGCCAGTCCAAACTGTATGTTAATTGTCAATCATCTTTGATGATAGTGGTCCTGACAGAACTAAATAAAATGTTTTTTTGCAGCTATGCAACAACAAAAAATCTCAGTAAATACAGCCGCATAAAATATTAACCAAATGCAATTATCACATATTGCTGTGGCTAGCGATCACAGTTCTGCTGAGCTGAAATAAAAGGCTACTTTTTATTGCCCTCTTTGCTGTGAATAATTCATGATACCCTCCAAACAAATTTACAGTATCTTAAGAAGTTATTGCCGAAGATAAGAGTGGAAGATTCAGGCTATTTGGGGAGTCAAGTAATCACTAAAATCTCTTACTGACAGAAGAGCTCTCTCATTCTTTTTTTCTCACTCTTTCTGTCTGTGTTTTTTAGGTTGACATGCTTCGGCCAACAAAAATCACAGGCGTTATTACCCAGGGGGCTAAAGACTTTGGACATGTTCAGTTTGTCGGCTCCTACAAGCTGGCTTACAGCAATAACGGCGAGAGATGGTTTATATATCAAGACGAAAAACAGAAGAAAGACAGGGTAAGATTTTTTCTTGCACACTGCTACATGTCAAAAACTCATATTATTGCAAGACGAAATGAACTTTTATCTTTTGACCAAAGGCGCTTTTATCTCAAGGTTGATCTGAATCACCTTGATTTAAATAGTTTTTTACAAAAATGTTGTGTTTAACTGTCTTTGCATTGTTTTTTGCTAAACCTAAACACTTGATTTCATAAGCCTGGATTCCAAGGACATGTTTACATCCCAAAGTCAATGAAAGAAGCCCATCCTTGTCTGATATCAGGGCTGTATATTCTCCTCCATCTTGTCCTGTCAGCACTGTCCCAAGGCACCTAGGTAGACTGTGTTTGTTTCTCTCTCTATAGCCTGTCTACACCCAGATAACGGTCCAATCTGTCCGGCCTCAGTGAAGAGTATGCCAGAAATGTTTGTTCACAACCCTCTAGTGGGTTACAAACGTCCAGTCCATTGGCCTGAGCTTGTCTTCTGACACTGTTCTGAACCTAGCAGTGAAGCAGTTTATGTGTATATGTACATTTTGAAGACATTGCTGAATATATCGTTTTTGAAAAAGAAAAGCTGTCAGGGTTGTTAAAAGGAAAAGCTAAAAGATGGCTGAACCATGGCTTTTAGCAGTAGACATATGTCTGTTTATGACCTTAATATTTGTGATGTTTGTCACACAGCCCTGTGTCCCAGCTGTAATTTTAGTTCCCTTTTAGTACTGAGATAATCTTTGCATTTGGCTACTGCTATGTGCCATGGTAAGGGCAGAGAGCTGGTGAGTATTAGCTGGCACAGGGTCAGCACCTTGGTAAGCCAAGCACAGCATGGATCTTCAGATAAAAATGTGAAAAGGCAGAGATGGCCTCCTACGATTGTAATGAGATTATTAAAACCTGATCTGCACCACAGTGTTTCTCACTTCTTTAGTGATTTTTTTCCCTCTGTTTTCTCAAAGTTCTTAACTCCAATTACATCATATAAGGCTACATTTCACAAATCCTTTATTTAATCATACTTGCCAATAAGATGCAATATACTGTAATTTATGGGTAGAGTTTAGAAATCACAATGGAATCCCATTTTAAAATCACATTTAATGTTGGAGCCAGTGGTTAGAATGAAATAATGCTTCTCATGTGGATGAAACAAGTTCAATGACCTGATTCCATGTCCCTGTTGAAAAAAAAAAACAGCATATGCTGGTTAGGTATGTTTTGAAGCATGGCAGCTGGTTTGAGCTGGTTTAAGCTGGTCCTTAGTTGGTCATGAGCTGGTTTAAGCTGGTCCTGAGCTGGTTATAAGCTGGTTTTGAGCTGGTTTAAGCTGGTCTTGTGCTGGTCTTAAGCAACTAGCTCCTGCTCAGGACCAGCTCATATCCAGCTTATAACCAGCTGAGGAGGACCACCTTAAACCAGCTGTAACTGTTTTCCTGTGATTTGCTTGCACCACACCTGTCGAGAAAAGAGACAAATTGACAAGCTGTCATTGTCCACAAGAGAGTGGCATTAATGCATTAACAACTAGTTGTTCAGCTTGGTTCTGTAAACACTAGGAGGATTTAATGAAAATTGATTCGGCTGTGATTGTCACTCTCTTCAATATAACACACTCTGTATGTAAAGAATGGCATTAACACTCAAAAGAGCATTGACAATCACATTTAGCTGTATTGTGTACCCATGTGTGGTCCGTGATCACTTGTAGTGTGTTCCTCAAATCTTACTCTGCTTTTGGCAGAAACCTAAACTCACCTGAGTGTGCTTAGCCTCAAGAGACTCGCCAAATCATTTGAAACAATCATTTTGCCAACACACTCACATAATGCTTACTTACCCCATATTTTCCAAACAACACCTTAAAAACAGATGTTACCTGTTTCCAGAAATCATCTGCTCAGCTGAAGCTGTTGGCAGTGAAGACGCTGTGATTGGCACAGTCATGCACACCCATCATTGATTAGCCTCGGGTCAACATCAAGGGGTTAATTAGCCTGTGAATAGAACTATTCCCTCACAGGCAGTGGGGTCAATAGCACATTAGATGGCAGTAAATAAGATCACGTCCCAAGATTAGCTGCCAGATTCCCTTCCCCCTTCCAAGCATGTAGCCACATTCCCTTGCTGTGAACGTGAAGAGGGACATGAAGCTCTGTGGTCCATGGTTTCGATTAGGTTGTATATTTTACTCTTGAACCTGAAGTTGATTAGCAGCAATGCATAGGCTTAGAAGATTCATATCAGCATTTGAATGAAGAATGAGCAGAGATGTGATTGGATTCCCATGATGGTATGACCAGAAGGTAATATATTATAGAATCTCCTATCGTATAATCTGTATCAGTGTCAAATCATGACTTACAACCAGGAAAATCACAAGTTCCCTTGCGTCTTTTGGGAGTAGGTGCCCTTGATGTCCTCATTGCAGAAATCAATACTGTGGAAACATTGCCCAATGGGTTAAATAGGAGGCACAGACCAGAACAGATTGGAGGGGAAAAGTAAAACTCTATTTCCAGCCACTGAGCAAGAAGTTTAAGCGAAGCTTAGTGACCCACAAAGGGCATAGTGGGTATTATTAAAGAGAGCACCTTCTGAATTTTAGAGGTGCTCCTCTGAAATACCTGCATTAATATCTGTGAAGACCCTTTAGACATGATTGCCAACAGTTTTACTTGATTTTTGGCATGTTTTGGTCACTCTTCTAAACTTATCACTTGGTCTTGTTCTTATCAATCCGTAGTCAATACAGCTTTCAAGCTCTACTAAAATCTTATCTCACCCTCTCATATCCCAGTTGCTTTCACCTCAAGGGAGAAAATGCAATATCAGATTGTATCATATCTCTTTTTTAACCTTTCAGATTTGGACCTGATCTAATGGTAGTCTTAAAGTGTTATTTATCTGGTTGTTGGCAATAGGGTTCTGAGGATGATGGGCCTTAAAGATTAAATTGAATACAATGCAGCCTACTATTTACTGTCTTCAGTTGAGATGAGCTCTAGAGCAGTAGCAGAGTTTCCCTGTCTTACACGGAATCATTTTAGAATCACCGAACAGCCTCTTGATGGGTGTGAGAAAAGGTGCCAGTTTGGTAATGGGTTATATTGTCATAGAACAAGTGAAGTGAACGGTGGGCTGTGGTTTAATGGCCAAATTTGAATCTATAGGGTCTGCATTACTGTCCCTTCGCCCTTTTTAAAGCCTCTTTACTACACAGTATATTGACATAATAAAATTACTAGGACTGTCAAAATTAACATGTATGGTTAATTAAATGTGTGTAACACTATTACCTTTTTAACACTGTTTAAGGGTTACTCCACCCCAAAATGAAAATTTTGTCATTACCCCAATGTCGTTCCAAACCCTTAAAAGCTTCATTCATCTTCGGATCGCAGTTTAAGATATTTTGGATGAAAACTGGGAGGCTTGTGACTGTCCCATTGACTGCCAAGTAAATAACACTGTCAAGGCCCAGAAAAGTATGAAAGACAACATAGAAAATGTATCCGTGTGGTGCGGCTAACACAGAACAGCGTACGCTGTTTGCGTCCAGCGGATACTCTCCAAAATGGCGCTACGGTGACGTTGAGCAGACAAATTGTTGAATAAAGTCTTTTCTTTGTGCAGAAAAATTGTTCTCGTTGCCTCATAAAATTCAGATTGAACCACTGATGGCAGATGGACTATTTTGACAATGTCTTTCATACTTTTCTGTGCCTTGACAGTGTTATTTAGTTGGCAGTCAATGGGACAGTCACAAGCCTCCCGGTTTTCATCCAAGATATCTTAAATTGTGTTCTGAAGACGACTGAAGCTTTTACAGGTTTGAAACGACATGGGGGTAAGTGATTAATGACAAAATTTTCATTTTGGGGTGGAGTAACCCTTTAAGGCATTCTTTCTGTTTGACATTTGGCAAATTTTAAATTTTATATTTTATATTCTATGGTATTTCTATTTATTATTACAGTTGTTTTTATTATGTTATTCTGTATTTCTAGAAAAAGTGATCAGGACATTTACAGCTGATTGCAATTGCAATGCAATTGTCTCACACATAGTACCATTTAAAAGTTTGGAGTCAGTACGATTTTTTTCAAAGTTTCTTGTGCTCACCAAGGCTGCATTTATTTGATCAAAATGTATTGCTAAAAAGCAACAATATTGTAAAATATATTTAGATGTTTTGTATTTGATTATATTTTAAAATGTAAATTCCTGTGAATTTTCAGCATCATTACTCCAGTCTTTGGTGTCACATGATCCTTCAGAAATCACTCTAATATGGTGATTTTGTGCTCAAATATTTCTGTTTATTATCAATATTGAAAACAGTTGTGCTGCTTAATGTTTTTGTTTAAAAACTCAAACTGCTTTAATGAATAGAAAGTTCAATAGAATAGCATTTATTTGAAATAAAAATGCACTTACCCCAAATTTATGAAGAGCAGTGTGCTTAAGAATATGTGTAATGAATGTGTTAATGTAAGTATGAAAAAAGAAAAGATTAATCGTAAATAAATATTATAATTGATTGACAGCTCTATAAATTACACAACCATAATTTGAAAACTGCCACCTGAAGCTTGCTTCAGCAAGAGGTAATGAGTAGCTTTGATAAGTTGGCACGCATCTGAGTAATGACAGAACTTCAGATCAGGTCCTTATAGGATTGCTTTCCTGCTGAGTCACACCAGATCTTCTCCGTTTTATCAACGCTCAGGGGAAATAGGACAACTGTACCCATGGAGCCCTCACATCTGATCTATTGTTCAAGATTTGTTTGCTCTGCACAGCACAGCCTGTTCAGCTCCTCTGTTACTATATTGATGAGTTAAAGAAAGGAAGGAGACTGACTTAAGAAGGAGAAAATGGAAAGGAATGGTGTATTAAAAGCGATTGTGTCCTCATTTGGTCCCTGTCAGGGTGTGGGTTGTCAGCCCCCGGGGTAAATCATGCGGCCTGCCACTTCTTAAACACTTACTTTTATAGACAGTCCAGACAGTGTCAGGAAAGGGCGAGAGCTCACGCAATATCTCCATCATTAGTTAATAACATTAAACTGCGCGAGCTAGTGCACTACAGATGAGGCCGGAACAGTGCATTTTATGAATTTGGCTCAAATGAGTAAATGAGAGGGATAATGCCAGCTGGCACAAGATAAAGCAATATTAAACTTTAAGAAAGATATAAAAGATGTTGTTGTACTTAATATGTGCTTGGTTTCGTAGAGGGGTTTGGCCATGATTTTAAACTCTGTTTCTGTCCTTGTGCAGGCACTTGAGATAACAGAAATGTTGATTATAAATGAACTTTTACTAAAGAAAGAAAATAGTTCAGTGTCAATAACTTTTCATTGTTTTACCAAATATTTGTTTGTGTTTGGGCTCTGTATTTATACTATGTGTTGTATCATGACATGCTAATGTTACAGTAGGTTCTGTTGAAATCAGTTGTGAGGCTCAGTTGGTATTACTGTGATGAAGATGAGGTTGGCATGACAGTTATGCTGCCTTAGAAGGCAGTAGTCTATGTAGGCAGTGAGGCAGGTTTTGAAAAGGGCAAATTATGTGACACCAGTGATCGTAAAATTCTGTGTTATATCAAAGCAAATCACATTTCAGAAATGTTGAGCTTTGTACACAATCATTGCTCTGTCCCGCCACAGAAAGTCAAGGGAATTCCCAGCTTACACACACACACAGAGCTAAATCTTCTTTCAGCTCATATAAAAATCTTATAATATTGAGGGTTTTTTTTTTTTTTAATCACACTATGATAACATGGAGATATTTTACCTAGAAATTATGTTGGGGGAGGGGGGTTAAATAACCAGTGAATTAAATACTTATTTTCAGGGGTGTAAAATACTAGATTCATTTTTATATGATTATTATTTTGGAGGATTTGTACTTTTGTACTTTAGTGCTATTTGAACTGACCACTTGTACTTTAAATGATTACATTTCTAAAGGGAAAAAAATAGTATTACTTTTTACTCTTTTTTTATTACTTTTTACACTTTTGTGTTTCATTTTCTTCCATTTTACACACATTAAATGTGCTAAAGGGAAGCAGAAATGTGAGATCTAGAAATGGAAAGCAGCCCAAGATGGCTAGATCTCAAGGACCTGTTTGAGTAGAGATCATTTCAGAAAGGTAGAAAGGTGCTTGGTTGTTTAATGGTTTAGCTGTTAGCTGTCTATGTAATATATTGGTGTCTCAGTCTCAGTGTCTGTTGATCTGTCAATCAGATTTGGAATCAGTTCATGCTCAGATGTAATATGCAGATCCCTCTACAGACAACCTTGTTTTGCCATGCTGCCAAAGGACTTGAGATTGCCTTTCCACTTTGAGCATCACTCGAGGGATTTTTACACTGATTCAGCTCCATATGAAGGACCCACTTCAAAGGACGTGTTTATGAATTGAGCAGTCTTGCAGCTTGAAGAGGCTATGAAATGATAAAGTGTCCTCCCCTTGTGATCGAACTCCAAAAGCCCTCACCTCTAAATAGAATTTCTGCTATAACTGATGCACAAACTTAGATAATCCTCCATTTGTTTCTGCATGCCGTAACACTCATTCAGTGCTCTAAAGACAGCTTTCCGTTCCACGGCTTTGCAGTGATGAGCGGAGCAGTGCAGGGATTAGATTAAGCAGTAAACACCAGGCACAGATTTATGGGATGTCTTAGAGATGGATTTGTTTTCTTTGCAGCTTTTATGCATAATCATTCCAAATGTTATTGGGTAGCGCAGGGAGAGAAGGTAATTGAGAGTGACTTGTTTCCATCATTTCTTCAGAGGGTACATCAGAAGAGTGAGATGTCTCATTTGGTTACAGTCACAGAAAGCAAAAGCGTTCACTGGAGTTTTAGTGTTCGCTGTTGCGTGAAAGACTGAAATGGATAAGTACCATAAAAGAGATGTGCACTACATTACACCTCTGTGAGTCTGTTTTTATTCAGCAGCTTTTACCAGTCGAATGGCAACAGTATCTGTTATTCAAGTAATTAACCTTACCCGGTAAGTCATGTTCATTTTAATTGTAGAGAACTTCAGCTCAAACTGTCTTAATTAAATACATTTTTTTTAAAAATCATAATGTGATTCTAGATTTTCAATAAGCTATTATCCTTGGATGTCCATCACAATACAGATCAAAATATATTACTTCCATTTCATCACAACTTCACAAAAGATGGTACAGCTTAACATTACAGTGTCCTGGAGTCAGTTTACATTTACCTTTGAATGCAACAGCTTATACATCGTTGTTATTATTATTATTATTATTTTTATGAATGTGTAATATTTGTATCATGGACACTGTATTGTGACTTCTTACCATTCAGTTTAAGAGTTAAGTTCAGTCTTTACAGTTTAGGGGTGTAATGTTACACATATTCATAACAAAAACTTTTGGTTTGACACATATGTGTACCAAATGAATATAGCATTGTTTTAACCACTGCACTTGTGTGTCGGATACGTGTGCTGCTTAATGCATTAGAAACCTGTTTTCCTCAGTGCATAAATTATATTATATGGTTAAATCCTTGTCTTTAAATGTAAGAAAGTCATGCCTGTATTTCCATTTTGCATTAAGAATCATCCTGACAGCAAGCAATGTTAAACTTAAAGAATGAGTGCCGGAGCGCATGCATGCATGTCTAATAGATGGAGCGCAATAAAATGGGAGCACAATAATTCTGACTTAAATACCAATTTTGCTATAATAATTTGCATTCAAATGTGGAAGCATTTCAGCATTTCATCAGCCCGTTTCCAACATCACCATAAAGTGCAGTACAGTTTCAGCATTGACAGTTTATTTTTATTTAAAGACAGAGGCATAGTTTGTACACTGTTTAAAAATTAAAATAAAATAAAATAAAATAGAAGGAAGAAAGAATAAACTTTTTTTTTCTCCCACTGTACCAAAAACATAGCGAAACTATTTGTGTAACTTCTCAAGATATTTTTAATTTAAAGTTGTTAAATAGCAGTCAAGTTATCCATCAGATGATACCGTTTATTTTTATAAACACAAATAATGAGGATCTAAAACAGGGTGACTTCTCAAGGCCTCAAAGTAATTGGTGAATAGAAACAGCTCTGATGGACTTGTTGTGAACCATTTGATTTATATTTGCATATTAACTCTCTCACAAAAAAGACTAGAAAATTCCCTCATGCTACAAAAAAATGTATTTTCAGCGTTCTTCCACAACATGTTTGATTCTGCATGTACTGGACTGTAATTGGCCATACTGGAATCACACAGGTGCCTGAGGTGTCTTCAGGGTTATAGAATGTTAATGAAAGACGTAAGAGCAGCCTAATAAATCTCTTATGAATTTCCTACCATACTGTCTATGGACACTGACAGCTGAAGTATGCAGACTTTATCATTATTGAAGCCTGGTGGGAAATGCTTGGCACTGAAAGACTTTCCTGTGCACGTAGATTCCCTGCAAACACGCAGGCCATCAGATGAGAAGTTCAGCGAATGAGTTCATGTTTTGAGCTGCCCTTTTGACTAATCAATTTTTTATGACATTTCCCCCCGCTCTGCCTCGAAGTACATTGGAGAGAGTCGAGTTGCAAAACACAAGATTGGTTCCATGGTGCAGAAGGGAAAGCTGATTCGGTGTGGAAGGAGAGAGAGGGAGGGAATATGTCACACATTTATGTAATGCTTGTGACACCAGCAATTAGACACACAGGATCTCTGTGCTCTTATTGTTTACTCTCTGCTGATGAATATGCGCTGTCAGAGCTCGGGGAGCTCAGCAAAATTTGTCTTTGAAGCCCACTTGAAGACTTAGTTCCCAGCCAACCTCTTTGTTGCTTGCTGAATTTTCCCCATCTCTGAACTCTTTACTCTTTACACCGAACATACTTCAGCTCAGTTTGCCGTCAGCATCAGCGCACTCAAGGGTTATTCATAAATCATGAACTGTATTTCTTTTCTCTGACTCTGTATTGTAAATGCTCACTATATGATTGATAGGTAAATGTGTTTGTATACATCTGCTGCAGGAAATACAAAGTCAAGCTGATTTCATCGAGAGCAAATGAAATAACTGACTGGGTGTTTACAGTGAATTCGTTTATATTTCTTTTGAACTTAAATTAGCGGCCTGTGAGCCAAAATGAAAACTTTCAGTAGCTCCAATTTGGTTGCCAATGAGTGTTCACAATTACATCCTTAAACAAGTATAACAAGTAATAATATATAAAACAGATTAAGACCAAATTGTGGATCGGATGTGGTCAGTTCACAATACCGAAGCCTAATTCTCCAAGATTTCTTTATATAGAGTAAAAACAATAATATTGTGAAATATTCTTACAATTTAAAATAACTGTTTTCTATTTGAAGATATTTTCAAATGTAATATAAATATTCTATAGTAGCTTTTTGTTATCAAATATTCCCATTTATTTTTATTTTTTTCCATTTGGTTAAATAGGTCTGCTATATTTGATTAAAATGAATCATTGTATAATTTGAGAATTTTTTCGTTTTCTTTCCAACAGGTCTTTCAAGGAAATTTTGATAATGATACCCACAGAAAGAATGTGATAGATCCTCCCATCTATGCCAGATTCATTCGAATTCTTCCATGGTCGTGGTACGGAAGAATCACTTTGCGCGCAGAGTTACTGGGATGCACAGAGGAAGAGTAAAGACCCCTATTCAGTTTCCCTTTGCAACACTTTGGTCCATATTCAATATAAACTGTGCTTGTAAAACATGTACAATTAAAATTGGTTTCATCTCATCTGAATTTTCCATTTTTGTAATATTATGATTTGTTTTAGGTTTTATTCCTAAAGAGGTTGGATTTAGTCATCTCTCGTGCCCTGCTTTTTTGTCCTTTTATGGTCTGTGCCATTTATTGATTTTTTTTTTTTTTTTTTTTTTTTTAAAGCCAGTTAGAGGGTGGGGGTTATTTCACTGTGGTTTTTGCAGTGGAACAAAAGCCACTGTACAGTGTCACTTTAAACCAGAACAAAAAATCACATGCAATGCTTTTTGGGCCATAATCAAACACATAACAGAAAAGACTAACATTAAAATGTAAAATATCTTTCTACTTTCATTTTAACAGCAGGCCTGACTAAAGTTATATCACAACTGACACTGACATTGTTGTGTGGACAAAAAATATGATGGTATTGTATTATATGTAAAACGCAAAATAACTGCATGATGCAAAAATGAATAGAAGTATAAGACAACAAGATGTATGAGTTCAAATTAAAGCATTCCGTAGATCATTTTTACCAATCATTTCAAATTTTTATTATCTGTTTTCCTGTACTTTTCTATAGACACTGTTACATGCCCCATAACGTAATGACGTGCCATAATAAGAGCAACACTACAGAACTGGAAGCACCTATTACAGACGAACCTTAACCAATTTCACACACATAGACAGTTGTGAAAATGAAAGTGACGTGACATGTAGCCAAGTATGGTAACCCATACTTGAAATTTGTGCTCTTCATTTATCCCATCCTAAGTGCACACACACACCCGGAGCAGTGGGCAGCCATTTATGCTGCGGCGCCCGGGGAGCAGTTGGGGGTTCGGTGCCTTGCTCAAGGGCACCTCAGTCGTGGTATTGAAGGTGGAAGAGAGCGCTGTATATTCACTCCCCCCACCTACAATTCCTGCCAGACCTGAGACTCAAACTCGCAACCTTTAGACCTTAACCATTAGAGAGTAGACTCTAGACTTCCCCCTCATTGTTGGAAGGTTATGAAGGTAAAGGTACATTCAACTACAGCTTGTTACGTAGGCAGTCTGTAACAACGACAGAAAAAGTGTAAGAAAATAATGTCCTTGGAAATTAATTCTTTAGAAGTTTTTTTTTTTTTTTTTTTTTTTAAATGTATACAATATTGTTTAACTTTCAGATGTCTCAAGTTTTTCAGGCTGTTTACCTATTGATTAACTGTACTACTGTATTTTATATTATTTTTTCTTGATTGTAAAAACCTCAGGATAGATGTCATCTTTTTTTAGTACTTACAATCATACGATTAGAAAAAAAAACTGGTGGAATGCAAAATCCCTTTGAAATCCCACATTTGTATGTGCTTGTTAGAAAATGTGAAGGAATATTAACATACGAAAATGTATTGTATGGTGGGATTATTCTTTTTTTTCCCCCTTTGCATATAACGAAGACCCAGATAAATAACAGCTTTCATGTATACAGATGTTAGGTAATCATCAAAATCAATTACTCATTTCAAAGGTGAGCACCGTTGGGTTGTGAAATCACAGCATCATTTTATTTGCTACATTTCTGGAAATTTTCAGGGCTCATGACATACATGTAATATACATACAAGAACCCATGAGACGGGGGAGGGGGTTTAACACTATTTGTACAGTCTTGAATGTGACAAAAAAAAAAAGAACATTCAGCGTATATCATACACCAGAATCAGCATATGCATCACGTACAGTACCATATTTTTTAACTAAAAGATAAATGTTGGCATCATGTTTCTGTTTATCATGATTATCGACATATATTGAAATAATATCAGTAATTCTTGTCTAACAATTCCCTGTGTCTGTGAAATTCTTCTCTAACACTGTTCAAATGACTTTGAGTGTGCACATTTAACAGTTTTGTACAGACCTTTTGAGGGTGACTGTGTATTAAGAAGAAAAAATCAAAATATGAGGTCCACAGGCACATTTTTGAAAAAATAAATAAATAACAAAATATGTATATTGGTGGGTCTGATAGTCCAGCATTTCCATTACATGTGCTGTGAATAGTGATCGTTTGAAAAAATGTATAGAGTTAAAGTCAAGAGAGACCCAGTGGGCCACATACTCTTTTTGTTTTGCAATTATGCTGTCAGCTGTTCCAAAAAAAAAAAATAATAATAATAATAATAAAAATGTCATGTTTCTTTTTTATTCATACCGTGTCAAGCAAGTGCTATATGGTAAAACATACCAATTATACACTATTAGTTCAAGGGAAGTGTACAAAGGAGGACAGCCATTGCTAACATATAGACAGCTTTTTTGTTTGACAAATAAAAAAACATCTGTGAAAAATCTTTTGATTTCTGTCTATCACTTTTTCATGTGTTATGCTTTCACTAATGTTTTGGAGAAAAAAAGGACAGAACTCTCCTGTTGTTTGTTCCAGTACATGATTTGGTATGCAGCTTGTGTTTTTCACTTGCATTGATTGCTTTCCTCCTTCTCCCAAGCTATTCTTTGTTTAAGATCGCACAAGATACAGCCTATGAATGTGATGTCAGATCATATACTGCTTATGGCACTTCATGGAAAAAAACAAAAAAACAGAAGAAATCTTTAGGAGATGGCCAGATATGCCCAAACTGTGGTGTCTAGCAATGAATTTGTAACCTCAGTGCCACACTACATTTTAAAGAACGAAATAGAGATTTTTTTGTTTGTTTTTTAAAGAACTATGCAGCTTGTTTCTGCCACAGGATAAATAAATAAATAAATAAATAAATAAATAAAATGGAAAATGTATTTTTTTTTTATTGTTTACTTTTTTATTGACTTGTCTCACAATTTTGACTTATTGACTTTTTATCTCACAGTTTTAACTCTTTTTATGGCATTGCAAGATATAAACTCAGAATTGTTAGATACAAATGCAAAAGTGCGATATTACGACGGCGTTTTAGCGCCACCTTAAAAAAAATCTAAGATTACGAGATTAAAGTCGTAATATTTCGAGAATAAAGTCGAAATATTACGAGAATAAAGTCGAAATACTACGAGAATAAAGTCGAAATGTTACGAGATTAAAGTCGAAATGTTTCGAGATTAAAGTCGAAATGTTACGAGATTAAAGTCGAAATGTTTCGAGATTAAAGTCGAAATGTTACGAGATTAAAGTCGAAATGTTACGAGAATAAAGTCGAAATA
>JAFVLL020042300.1:25104-36279 GCA_021397915.2 Tor tambroides | reverse complement strand
GTTGTGTATACTTGACGGGCGGGCGCTACAATCTGCGGAAATCTGCGGAGTTTTCTGCGGATATCTGCGGCCGCGGATTCCGTGCGGGCCTACTTGTAAGGCTTGGCTGTCAGGGTTAACTTCTCAGGTTAAAATATATTTAATGCCGTTAAATTTATCACTGGTAACACATTCAGCTGATTTGACATTTTAACTTGCTGATTCTGTAAATTCAGCAGATGCTTTTATTTTACAGATGAGGAATACTACAAAGCAATTCATGCTAAAAAACAAAGACTTCTGGTCAGAATAAGAGCAGCAGCACAGCTGTCTGACAACAACTAACATGCACAGATGCATGATAAAGACAGACTTTATTTTAAAGGAACAATTTGCCCAAATACGAAGATTCTGCCATCATTTACTTACTTTTTTTGGAAGAACTATGCCTTTAATGGTTAATTTATTTATAAATTAAATTTAGATGGGAAATTTCACTTTGTATGTTAGATTTACTGTCAGAGCTCAACAAACATGAAATATATAACATGAGTAAACACTGATGCTGCAAGCTAATGGCAAAGATAGAGAGAAAAAATAATAATTAAGATTTATTATTTTAATTATGGCTTTCAATTTTAATCAAATTTATCGTATTATTTATCATTTATTATATTATTATTTATTATTATATATAAACTAATTATATATATATATATATATATATATATATATATACACTGTGTATATATATATATATATATATATATATATATATATTCTGTCAGTTTTAATCAAATTATTTTATTATATTATTTATTTTATATTAAGTTTTCTTATATATTAAGTTATATTATTATTATTTATTATATATAAATTAATTAACGGATATACTCTAACATACAACAGCATAAGCTATATATAAACTTTAAAAAATTTAAAGCCAATATATTTTTGGTTGCATGTTTAATTGCATTATTTTTTTAAGAATTAAATTTGAATAAAATTAACATTTTATTAAAAATGACAACTCTAATTTTAATGCATATCCATACAAACTACAAAAATAAATAGCTCCCAGCAGGACATAGTGTGCAAACTGAGACTGTACCTGAGGGCCGCTGAGACTCCTCTGCTGAAGCTCCTCTAACTCCTTCTGCACCTCCCACACGCGGTCGCCCATCTCCACCTCACGACTCTACAGGAAGACCGAACTCTGAGCAAATGTGCCATTTCTGTCCGAATCATCTTACAGTGCTGCCAAACTGCATTCAATTTCAGGTCATAAACTTGGGTCTTAAAATACACGGGTAAACAATTAGATCTATAAGATACGGAAATAATCCTATCACAAATAGTTAGCATACTTCTCTGTCAGGATGGATGTAAGCAGAATAAGGTCTGCATCATTCCCTACAGCTCTAGGGGAGTTTGAGGTGCTAGTTGACTGAGGTAAGTGTTTCCTGATGATACACAAACTATTAGCTGAAACCTGAACTTACTGACTTTATGTGGGGGAATTTCGCAAAAGCAATAAACTCCTCACAAAATTCTTCCTGTGTCTTTCTATAAAGTTGAACGTATAATGCATCTGCTGGTCATTAACTCACTATTACATACAAAAGCTACAGTTTCACATTGTTTTGCTGTACCTGAAGGACCTGTTCGTAACGTTGAACTGTTCTGTTTAGGTCTTCTTCCTTCTGAGCGATTGTTTTCTGAAGTTGACTGACTTCTTCTCGATGGCTATTTATAAGCTCAGCTTCAACACCCTGAGCTTTCTCTGTGTGGAAATAATAAACAGGAAAGTACAGTAAGAAGACATGAAGGTCACCATGAAGTTACCATCACTGAGTGTAAACCATTTATTTCCAGACTGGATGCATTACATGGCAGGATTGAAAACACATGGTAAACCAATCATGAATTTCAAATTTCATATTTCCTGAGGCCAGTAAATCAGCAAATGTGAACAACTATAAAAATGAAGTTCATTTATGTCCACAGTGCGTTCCAAGACTTCTGTACTTGATTTTATTCAGTATTTTTAACAATATTTTTGTTTTACTCAAAGGAGTACTTCACTCCAATAGGAAAATTCTGCCTTTTACGTCCTCACGTTGTTCCAAAAGCAATACGAATTTCTTTCTTCCATGGAACACAAAGATGTCAGGCAGAATGTTCATAATGCTCATTAAATACCAAAAAAAAAAAAAAATTAAATGAGGACCAATGCTGCCAAATTTTCACCTTTGGATAAGCTATTCTATGAAATATTCAAATAACCTAATATATACCATGGCACTGCACTATATAACTACTATATTTTCATCTTACCACAACGTACTCCAAAGAACACCGTGATACTATAGCCATCATAGTAGTGTCCAGAAAACAGAACTACCATGCATGAGCAATAAACAGTCTATTTGAACTGTAGAGCCTAGGGGTGGGCGATATGACCAAAATCTTATATCACAATATGAGTCATTTCATTTCACGGTAACAATATAGTTATTTTTGCTTTAAATAAGGTCTTTATGATACCAAATTTTTGATACCATAGAAATTTCTGAATTCTTGTAACCAGTGTCAATATCACAAAAATCTAATACTAGCCTACATCCAAAAAAAACAAAAAAAAACTCATGCTCATTAAAGACAAGTAGTCAGCGATTAAATAAGAAACTAATTACAAGCAATAGGACAAAAAAAACTACAGTAGAACAAATAAATAAAAAATGCTACATATATTGTATAAAGTAATCAAATGCATAAAAACACTGCATATTCTTCACTGTGTAAATTAAATATATATATATATATATATATATATATATATATATATATATATATATATATATATTAAAGTTACAAAAGTGATTTAGTAAAGAGCAGTGAGATTTTCTCTCTTTTGTTGTTTGAAGAAGAAATATTAGACTGCTGTCACTTTAATAGCTGCCCAGATCCAATATACTGTTACACATGTGTTTTCTTTCTCAGCTGTTTGCTTTCACTTAAGACCTAAATTACTGTGTTTACCAGGATTTTTGCAAAGACAGGCATTTTGACAGATACAAGTGTGTGTATTTAACTGTTCAAGGTCTATAAAGCGGCAAAACTAACTGTTCAATACTCCCACACTCTGTCTCTCAGACAGTGTGTGCATATAGCCAAATGAGTTCTCTTTTGCTGCTGATTGCGTTTCAGTGGCTTAAACACAGAAACACAGAAACATCACATGAGCGTGTAACCACGATAGAGACGATAGCCCAAAATCTCTACCGGTTGACAAATTTCTACTGGTTAATCTTGTCTTCCGGTATATCGCCCACCCCTAGTAGAGCCTGAAAATAGTTCTAGGAGACTCTTAGAAATAAGTTACATGTTCTTCTTACCAATGGTTTCCTTCACTGAACCTTCCAGTTCTTTTTCTTTCAGGGCTATCTGAGTGTTAAACTCCCTCATTAACTGCTTAAGAGCAGAATTGTGTTTCATTTCCATATCTTCCATTTCAAGCCTGTTAAAAAAAGATCAACCAAATGAACCCTGGGAACACTGTTGTGGCATCGTTATACACAAACTGTTTCTAAAATTGTCACATAAATCATACTTCAGCTTCTTCTCGGTTTCCTCAGCCATTTCCTTTTTCAGGAATTCCAGCTCCTTCTCATGCTCTTTCCTTAGAGACCGAAGGTCTTTCTGTAGTCTGGAGTAATCTTTGTGGAGCTTCTGTTTCTCGTTCTCAGCCTCTACCAGCTTTCTCTGAAGATCATTCTCTGAGGTGGTTGTATTGTTGATTAGGCACTCATTAACAGTCTCCCCGTTTCCTTGAGGTGAACTCTGTTGTGCTTTTAGCTCATTTTCTTTCTCTTCTAGCCTCTGCTGCAAATCTTGGAGCTTCTCCTCATATTCCTTCACCAACAAATCCTTTTGACTTGTCCAGTCATCTTGGTTCCTGACAGTGTCCATGTTTTCCTTGGCCACTAACATTGCAGGCTCCATTCCTAATCTACTACAGGTCGTTTGCACTTTAGAAACATGTTCCTTCTCAACTTCATCAATCTGTTTCTCTTTAATCTGTTCTTGAAGATCCAAGCATGTCTGCTGAAGCTCCTGCACTCGGGTTGTCTGTTCAAGCAGGTCTTCTTTAAGGCGACTTACCTCGGTTTGGTAGTTTGCAATCTGCTCATTAGATTCAGAGAGTTTAGTCTCAAGCTCTCCAAGTCTTGAAGAAGTTTCTATAGCAGCAGTAGCAGATTGCTCCGCTTTTGCATAGATGTCTTTATGAAGAGCAGCAAGCTTCTCTTCATACATAACTTTTAAGTTTTCTAGAGAAGCTTGTCTTTCCTCGTTTTCTTTCTGCTGCAATTCTTGTAGATGTTCTGCATGCTCTTCCTTTAATTTTGCAGTGGCTTCCTCCATTGTCTTCTCAATTTCCTCTAGAGACTTTATACGACCTTCTTTTTCAGTCTGGGTTTGCTTGATGCCTTCCAACTGCATCTGCAAGTCTTTGATAGCCTGCTCTTTTTCCTCAATTTGTGACGTCAACTGTTTACGAATCATGCCTATCTTTTGCTCTGCCTTCTTCTTCAATTCAGCTACTTTACCAACGGTTTCGGCGGATGCCTTTTCTTGGGCTGCCTTCACAGCCTCTTCATTCACCCTCAGGATCTCAGCCTTCTCCCTCTCAAAGTCATTCCGCTGGGATTCCAGTTCCTGCCTGGCTGTTTCAACGTCTTTCCTCAAAGACTGAAGACTTTCCTCAGTTTTCTGGATTAGGGCACCGTTTTGAGAGCTTTGGCCCTGAGCTTCTTGCACCTGCTTCATCAACTCCATCTTTTCACTCTCCCTAATGGTAAGGTGCTGCTGCAAATCAGCTGCGAGCTGTTCCCGTTCTTTTGTCCGCAACTCTAGCTGCTCCTCCAGATCACAAACTTTCTTTGAGCAGCTTTCCAGCTCTGAGGTCAAGGCATGAACCCTTTGTTCTTTCTCACTAAGAGCCTGGTCCATCTCAGACTTAGTAATGGAGTGATTGTCAACGCTGGCAGTGAGCATCTGAAGTTTTTCGTCCTTCTCCAAAATCTGCCTCTCCATGTCTGCAACTTTTTCTTGAAGAGACTTAACAGTGCTGTGACTCTGACTGAACTTCTTTTTCAGCTCAGAGAACTTATTCCTGAGTAAGTCTGCCTGCTCTTGAAGCGAGGTCTTCTCTTTTTCTAGCTTTTCCACCGTCTCCCCCATTTGGCTTGTTACCCTTTCCTTGTCCTCATTGTGCTGCTGATTCAGCAGAGATATGGCTTGTTCTTTCTCCGTTATGCTACTTGCTAACTGGGTCTTCAAGTCATTTATGACAGATTCTAGGTTGCTGAGTTGCAAAACATTTGCTTTGAGATTTTCTGATATGTATTCTTTTTCCTCACAGAGCTGGCCGATTTGAAGGTCTTTCTCAGAAAGTACCTGGGAGCGATTATCTGCATCGGTTTGCAGAGACTCCCTTTCAGTTTGTAAGGCTTTAAGAGTCTCTGAACTTGCATTTAACTGTAGAGTCACCTCATCAAGAGAGCTCTTTAGATTATGGTTCTCATCCAAAGTCTGCTGAAGTTCTTTCTCTAAAGTGCTAATTCTGTTGTCCTTCGTCGTGACGATATTTCTTAGATATGTGACCTTAGTCTGATGATCTATCACCCGGCGTTGTAATTCCCCAACTCGTTCCTCAACTTTCTTACACAGTTCAACAGAGAAACCATCTAACTTAGTCTGGGCTTCCTGACAACACTGCTCAAATTCCTTCGTGATGGCACACAATTGCATCTGGAACTCTTTTTCTTTATTTTGGAGTTCAGTAGTTTTTTCTTCAAGTGTCCTCTGGAGATCTTCGCCCTCTTTACACTTGGACGTTTCAAGCATATTCAACTTTTGCTGGGCGTTTACCAACTCTTCAGATATGCTCTGCAATTTCTCCTTACTAGTTTCCTCAGCCTTTCTCAGTTCGTCCTGCAAAAGGTTTCTTTCATTCAATGCCTGGTTCAGATTCTTCTCCATGGTTTCAACTTGTCTTTTAAGTAAACCCTCCCCTTCAGATAAACTTTCCAGCTTGCTTGCTGCCTCCCTGAGCTCTGTCTGTAGTTTCTGCACAGTGGTTTCCCTCATGGCAAGCTCCTCCCTGAGGTTCTGGATGTCTTTCATAACCTGTTCCTTTTCTTCCTTGCTTGCCAAAAGCAGCTGAGAGATCTCCTCCAACTCCTGGGCTTTTTCTTGCAAAGACTGGGCATGCTTTTCTTGTAACTCCTCCTCATTCTGGTTGAGTTTCTCCTGCCAGCGACGAACAAGATCTTCCTGCTCCTGTTTATGAGTCACCAGAAGCTTCTCTAAGTGCTCTTTGTGATTGGCCTCCAAATCAGACATAGCGGTGCTGAGGCCCTCAGAGCTTGCTTGCGCCATCTCAAGGATCTTCTCCTTCAGTTGCTGGTCTTTCCGTTCTAACTCTTGAGCTTTCTTGGATAACTCCGCTTTGGCATTCTCCTCCTGATCCTGAAGCTGCTGCTTCAACTTGTCCTGCACTTCTTTGGCTTTCTGCCTGAATTTCTCCATCTTGTTTTCCTGGGATTTCAGCTTACAATCCATGTCTTTCCTAATGTTCTCAAGCTTCTTCTCATGAGAACTCTTCTGGTCCTCTAGCTGCTTCCTCAACCGGTTTTGCTCCTCTTGCATTGTTTTGCAGGTTCCAGCATGCAAATTTTCTTTTTCAGACAATTCCTTCTTGACTTGCTCTATCTTCTGTACTAGTTCCTGAAGTTCATTTGTCTTTTGTTCAAGATACACTTCTTTCTCCCGACTATCATTACGCACGGCCTCAAGGGTTTGCTCAAGATCTTTCACTTGATTCTTGGTTTGCTGGAGTTCTTCTGTAAGTGTGCTAATCTGAGATCTTGATTCTTCAAGGGCCTCATTATTTGACTGTGCCCTGAGTCGAAGCTCCTTCAACTGCGCACTTCCATCTTCCTGCAAAGTCTTTTCCCTGAGCACATGTTCCTCTAGTGCTTTTTCCTTCTCCTCCAACACAATCTTCAGCTGATTTATCTCTTCTTTCAGCATTTTCTCGACCCCTGCAAATGACTGTTCATTCTGTTTTGCGGCTTCAATCTCAGCCTGATATTTTGCTTGCTCTTCCTTGAGTCTTTCCTCAAGCTCTTGACTTGCGGTTTCACTGGTGGTCTCCACAGTGGACAGTCTCGCTTCTAACTGTTGTTTACTATTCAGTACCTCACTAAGCTCAGAAGACAGGGTCTCAATCTCAGTTTGTTTGTCACTCAGTTTATCAAACATCTTTTTGTTCATGTCTTCCACATGAGAATGGAACTGTTCCTCCTTGTCTCTCAGAATAGATTCAATTTCTGCTTTATGTTTCTGCACAAGCTCCCCCAAAGCAGCATCATGCTGCTGATTGAGGGCTGTTATCTGCTCTTTCTTCGTCTTTTCTAGCTCTTGCTTATGTGCTTCTTCTAGAGCAGCTATTTCAGCCTCATGTTTCTTTCTCTGCTCTTCCAGTTGCGCAGAGAGTTCATCCGACTTGGCAGAATCCTTCTCTGAGCTACCTAGGCAACTCTCAAGTTCTTGAACTCTCTGTAAAAATAAAAAATAAAAATGTACAGTGCTAAGATATGGCATTGCGTTCATTCACATTAATGCTGGCTTCAAATCTATGGGTTAATTTGGCTATTCAGCTACAATAAGGATATCCTGCTGATCTATCCTCAGATTAGGCGGCAGATAAACTCACCGTTCTGGCCGACTCCAACTCTAGCTGCAGTTCCTTGGATTTGTTCTCCCCCTCAGACTGAATCGCAGCTTTCTGCAGCTCAGCCTCCTCTAGAGCGAAAGACGCCTGCTGTTCTCTTTCCTGTGCCGACCGCAACAATTCCTCACGACACTGCTCCTGCGGTAAATAAAGAGTAATGGTGCAAATAGCTTAGGAAACACCTACATCCAAATAGCTAATATTTGCATGAACTAATCATAGGTTACAATAGAAATGAAAATTATGGCATACCACAGCTTGTTTGATCTGGGCACTCAGTTCCTGTTCTTTATTAGCCATAGCCTCTGAATGTAACCGCTCCATTTCTGCTATCCTGTCCTCTGAGGATTTCTGAAAATAAAGCAAGCATGGCAAAATATTAACATTTGTCAGGTTTGATGGACATTTTGTAAAAAACCTAAAGTCCACAATGCAAAACTCTCTTTCCAGTCTATCTAGACTGTGTGTTAAAACTATGGTACAGTAGGTACAGTAGCATAAACAGCCTGCTTAATTCAAAAGGTCAGAGAGGACAGGGAATTATCACTATTTTATTTAATTTTATTTATTTTCTATTGCCATATCAGCATCTAAGGCTATATTCATGGCCTTTTTTGTTATTTAAAAAATTGAATAACACAAAAATATATTAATAGTTAAATAACAATTATATCAAATCTCTTAGTTTAATGTTTAATGAAACGTTTTAAAAAAATATTTATTAATAAAATTTATGGAGAAAATGATAACAACAGAATTTAACAAAAAAAAAAAAAGTGGTTCTCACATATTGCATTAATTTCCATCCAAAATATATTTTACATTTTCTCAAGGACAAGCTCAAAAGTTTCACCATAAGAATTGGAAATATCTCAGTTACTTATTCCCCAAAGCATCATGCTTCGGCGAAATAATCAACTGACTCAAAATGTATTTTATGAATTGAAGCAGAGACATACTTCATGTGTCTTTGTTATGGCAAGGATTACGAGACCTGATGAATGAAACAGAACTGAATTTCTTTGTCAAAAATAAAGCTTTACCTCAGATACATGCAGGCAGAATGGTGGGCTGTAAATGTGGCATCAATTTGGTCAATTTTGATTTACTATTGCCCTTTAGTTAATGAATCATACTCCAATTCACAAAGGAAGAGACTAAAGGTGTGCAGATCCATAAAAACACACAGGCTTCATGGGAACTGTGCAGTCATGAACGTTTAACCGCTCATCCAGACAAATCTCAGGATGAATGTGACACTGTGAATGGATTGATGCCTTTTCCAGGCAAAATAACTTTAAGCAGGTCAAGTACAAATGGGGACAGAGAAAAGGCAAAAGCAGCATATTAAAATTTAAAACAAAATGATTTAAATATTCTTGATCCTAGTGTCTAAATCAAAGCATCTCCGCAAAACCATCCAATGTGTAACAGAATGTAGCTCTCAAACAATACTGATGTTGAGAAGTTACATCTGTGAAAACAAATGAAATATGCATGACACAGCAACAGATGTTTTATTAACATGGAAAATGTCTTTTTATAGTTTTTTGTGGCACAAACAGTCAAAATTTGACCCCGTTTTTTCATACACACCTTCATAATGGTGACCACTTCCTGTTTGACCCTGGTCAGCTCCTGTTGCAAGCTTCTCCTTTCTTCCTCACTGGCTTTCTCCACCTGCTTCACCTGCTCCTCCATGTTCACTTGTAGCTGACGACGCGCCTCCTCCACCCGCTGGGCCACACCTAGAGCTCTCTCCAGCTCTTCAAACGCTGAGAAAGTGTCACATGAAGTGCATTTAGGACAAGCAGACACAAAGTCAGGAAACAGAGAAAGGAGACAGTCTCACTCACCTGCTTTCTCTGATTTCTCTTTCTGTTCCTGTAGCTCGTCTTTCTGAGCGAGGGTCTGCTGGACTCTGGAGCGCAGCTGAGCGATCTCTTCTTCCTTCATCTCCAAAGTCTCATGCATCTGACGCTTTGTTTCAGCGATGACCATTCCCTTCAAAATTATGCCATAGGTGAGTATTAAAAGGGTAGTTCACCCAAAAATTAAATGCACTCATCCCAGATTTTCAGCCAGTATGATTATATTTTTGTCTGATCCTCATGCAAAGCTCATATGACTTCAGTGGGGATGTTGATTTTGAAAAGCCGCTGAAAAATGAAACCTCATCTCTCTTCATTTCCTAGAATCCACTAGTGATTATGTCCAAATAGTCTAGCACAAATGTGGTTCCTGCCCCGTACAGCAGGTTCTGTGCTCAGTTTGAGGACGCGCCGTTAATTGTTTCTGACGTATGTTTGCGCTCTTTCACATTCCATACAATGAGCCAAGTGGCAATGATCTCTATCCTGCAGGGTGAAGGTCAAAGGCTAAACACAACATGACTGATTTGATCACAACTCAGTAGCAGACAAACAGCTCTCCATATTTCACACGAATCTAGCTTAGATGACATCTCAAAGACTATTTTTCAACCATAGTGTGCAAAATCAACATTCAACCAAGACGAATAAAGACCAAGAATAAAATATAAAAATATATTGTTTCAATTTATTGTATGTTATAGTATATATTGTTATTGGAATATGTTACATATTATTATTATTATTGAAAAATTACATTTATAGATTTTATATATAAAAATATAAATTTCATTTTTCAACAATAATTAATATATTTAGTTCAATAATAACAATAATATTTAATATAATTGCCAAATTACCTATATATATATATATATATATATATATATACACACACACACACATACACACACATATATATAATTAATTAATTAATTAATCAATTTATTTATTTAAATATATGAAATATTTAAATATAATTATTTCAATAATAATAATAAAAATAATACACACTCACATTATTTATAGATAGATAGATAGATAGATAGATATTTATTTAAATATATGAAATATTTCATTATTTCATTATAATTATTTCAATAATAATAATAATAATACAAACTCACATTATATATACATATATGTGTGTGTGTGTGTGTGTGTGTGTGTGTGCGTGCAACTTTTCAATAATACAAAATAATATACAAAATAATAATATAATAATCAACAGCTGAAGTGGATCAAAAAAGTTAATCAAAGTTGTCCTAAGAAGAGAACAGGTACTGTTTTTGTTTTAGGACACCTTTGATGAAAGGTTCTGATCCACTTCAAATGTTGACTACTGTATATTAAAAATTATTAAAATATATAAAAATATAAAATATATATAATTTCAAATGATTGTGTGTTATTATATATTATATTATATAACACCTGCAGGAGGAGTTTGATGCTGCTCTCGAGGAGAAGGACCAGATGATCACTGTGCTTCAAACGCAAGTACGAGTTCTGTGTGTGTTTATC
>JAFVLL020042300.1:0-25004 GCA_021397915.2 Tor tambroides | reverse complement strand
GCTCAGGTGGATCTTAAGATGAACGCGAATCATTTCTCCGTCTCTGTGAGTGCATTAAACCCGTAATGATTATATAGGCAACTCGATGTCCCGTGGTGTTCCGTTCATTCAGCGCAGCTTTAAATGTGAATCCTGACAATGTAAAGGCGTCAGTTCGGCTATATATGCGGTTCTGACGGTCGTATAATAATAAAATACTCTATGAACGCTCTATGAAGTGAAGTGATGTTGCCATACTAGCCTTTAACTTCTGCTCTAGAGTCTTGTTTGTGTTAAACATGGCAGAAAAACAGTCTTAAGTGGGGATAACTGCAGGCTCGCGCAATGGGCGTGGCTAAAGGTGCGACGCATCGACGCACTCCATGCTAATCGACGTATTTTTATAATCGACGTAATCGATGACGTCGACGAATCGCTGCAGCCCTAAAGTACATAGTAGTTAAGGACACCTAATATAAAGTGTGACCCTTTATTTTTGATCAAATAAATGCAGTTTTGGTGAGCAGAAGAAACTTCTTTCAAAAACATTTTAAAAAATCTAAATGGTAGGGTAAACTAAAGGCTACTGGTTATCAAAACAGTTACAGAAGTGTGATTTCCCGAGCAAGCGATTTCACAAGCAGCAAATAAACAAATGGAGAAATTGAAATAAATGTCAGGAATTCAGTTTCCTGATATAATATCAATTTAATGGAGCATTGGAAAGGAAACAGTGACCACACTTCAGAAACCTGATAACTAACCACAAAATATTCGATAAGAAACACATATGTGCTTGATTTAGCATCTGATCGGCTCCCTCTCTGCACATGAACTGCAGCCTGAGCATCAGTGCTTACATCTGTTTGAGTCAGTGTGTTAACATATGGAGAGTTACAGAGAGTCTTTGAAGGCTGCTTCTGCACACTAAAGAAACGCTCACCATCACACGGGAATCTTCACGCTCCAGAACCTTCTGCGCCTGGTCCGGAGGAAACTTCAGCATGGATGTTATGACTTTGGCCATTGTCTGAAGAAACAAGATGCAATAGAAAAAAAAAAAAAAAGAGATGAAGATATTTTGAAGAATGTGTGTAACCAAACTGTAGGTGGTCCTCGCTGACTTCTATAGTATGGAAAAAATACTATGGAAGTCAATGGGGACCAGAGACTGTAAATGACAGGGAAAGCAAGAGCTGATAAAAATGTATAAACTGTAACTTGAATGCAATGTAAGTCGCTTTGGATAAAAGCGTCTGCTAAATGCATAAATGTAAATGTAAATGTAAATGATGACAGAATTTTTATTTTTAGGTGAACTATCCCTTTAAAATGATTACATTTGTTCATCAGTCATGTTCCCCATTTTCTCCTATCGGGTCTTTATTTAACTAAACAAGTCTCATATCACAGGTTGGTGTTGTTAACAGTTTAACAGGAAAAGAACATGAAGGAGTGAAGCATGCATGCATGTGCACACATTGAAGTTCTGACACTATTATAGTTTGTTTTATGAAATTTTGTGTAAGAATGTAAACTGAAAGAATTTTACAGAAAACAAATCAATACTCAGTGTAATTTTAGAATTTTTTATATACTATTATAGTAGCAATTATTTTGTATAAATTGTGTTAATAAAAATAAATTAATTATAATAAATTAATATTATTTTATTCATTTTTCTAATAAAATTTTATTTTGTTTTTACATTTTCAACTTTTAGTTATTGTATATGCTTTTATAATTTTTATTAGTTGTTTTTATAGACAGCATATAAATATGTACATATGAATATGTATATGTATATAAATAATACTGTGTATACACATTTTAGTATTTTATATTCTATTATAGTATTTAATAATTTTAATAAGTTTATTATTTATTTTAATAATTTATATATTTTTATTTATTTTTATATTTAAGTGTTAAGTTTAATGTAAGTTTTATTAATTTTGTTTTGTCATTTTTTTATTATTCTTTTGTTTATATACACACACAAACACAAAATCTAATTAGCATTCATTTTTATTTCCATTAAGAGTTTTAGTAATTTTAGTACATAAACTTATTTTATTTCAGTTTTTCTAATTTCTAAACGTATTTTTGTTCAAGTCGGCTTTATTTCAAATAACAATTTTTTTAAAAAATAGTTTTAGTTAACAACAACAACAACAACAGCAACAACGTTGCTGCCCATCTTTAGTAGATCTGCTGCTCCACGCTGTTCTGTGAGCAATTACATCTCGCAAAGACAAAATGCTCATTATCTGCAGCCTGCTGGGTAATCAGCCCTAGACAGATCTGCCAGCGCCCGTATGCGGCGCTAATCAGAACCAGCTCAGAACCAGCTCAACCGAGCAACTCTCTTAAATGGCAGGCGCTACTGGGTCATGTGATGAGAACGAGCCACCGGGTCGCCCGCCGGACATCCTCTCTGACATGGAGGCCTGTTGAGACGTCATAAGGACCCGACTGTTTATTAGCAGCGAGGGGAATCCCGCTGGCTTCAGGGCGGCGACAACCGGGCCGTTAATTAGTCCTGACTAAACGGACAAGATTCGCTCATTAGGGTCCTGCTAAACGGACACAAAATAACGCTGGTGGGAGTTTTCGTGGGAATGAATCATTTTACAGGCTTCCATCCGGACTCCCCGTCTTTACTGCATTTACTGCATCCTTCCTCTAACAAACGGCATTATTATGTGGTGGAAAACTGTGCATTGTGGGAAAGATATGAAAGTTTTACAACATGGAAACAAATGATTATTATTTTAAACATAGTTGTTTATCCGTAAATGGGTCTTTCCTACATATGCAGTAGCTACACTTTCTTGTGCCCATAATCTTAATATGCTGGCTGAATATATTAAGACATAATATTACCAATATTTCAAAATATGCTGGAATTTGTCACTCTCAAATCAACATTATTTTAATCTTATTTATCTACTACTTATTTATTTAGTATCTACTAAGCATTTATTAAGATTTTCAATCAGCTTTTATTTTTATATTTTCAGGTTTTGGTTTAAATTTGCATTTTTTCTCAATGTTAGTAATTTTTTCATGTTTTTAAATGTTTTCAAATATTTCTACTAAGCTTTTATTTATTTAATTTCTGTTTTAGTCATTTCAGCACTTCAACTTATTTAACTTTTAGTTGCCAAAGCAGCATTTCTAATTTTCATTAAAGTTTTTCATCTAATATTTATTTCAGCTTTATTTAAATAAACATGATTTTCAAAAGTTTTAGCTAACAGCTAAAAAGCATACTCAATCCCTAACTTTAGATTAATATTTGTGATGTCAACCATCCTTGCCATTTCAGAATTTTTTTTTAAGTTTTAATAAATTAAATTTAAAAAATATATAAATTAACTTTCTAAGTGCCTAATGCTTGACAAGAGTATACTTCTAGATTTTCTATTATACCTTTTTTTCTCTTAAAAAAAGAAGGGTAATTTCAACAATTCTGTTCAAATACTGTATAACATTAATGACCCAAAAAACAGTCCCTTCTTGAATGACATCATTGTAAAGTGCAATAATAACCCCTAAAATGTACCTTTGTCTCTCTTCCCATCATGTACTCAAACAGGACCTTCCTGAGGTACTCGAACTCAGTCGGCTCGCTGAAGGGGTCCGTGCTGTTGTGTGACAAATCTGTAGAAACAAACAAACAGCAGATTCATCATAATCATTTTCACAGAGTATCTAAGAGCACTAGAGACATTAAGCTCGGTTTTAGAGGAAACAGTTGCTGTTTTAAAGCACAGCCTGTACAAAAACTTGGCTGTTCCCTCATTCACCCCAGTTCTGCTGAACATAATCAAAACCAGAGCAGCCAGATGACGAACTTATAAATCCTCCAAACACTCAGCACCAACCATCATCTTCTAAGAGTCGAACCAAGAGAGTCAGAGAGGATGTAAATAATAGAAAATCAAATGATCAGATATGAAAATATGTGCATTGCTACAAATGCAACTAGACTTTTAGACTGAATATGTTTACCATGATGCTGGTGCACACTTCTAAAAAAGGTTCTATACTGGCATCGATGATTCCATAAAGAACCTTTAACCCTCCATTTAACAAAAGGTTCTTATAGTGGAAAAAGGTTTTTTTAGATTATTAAAATGTTCTTCACACAAGGAAAAAAAGTGGTTCTATGGACTGTTGACTGAAAGGTTCTTTGAGGAACCAAAAATGGTTCTTCTGTGGCAATGTTGTGAAAACCCCCTTTTACAAACCTCTATTTTTAAGAGTGCAGAAGAAATACCTTTTAATACCTCCGTTTGGGGGGTTGTTTCAAATCTGAAGTATGAGCGATAGTAAGAGTTAATCTTTCAGAATGTGTGCTGGTGATTGAGGACAATTTTCCCTTGCTTTGACAGCAATAAGATAAGCACGCACTCATACACTCGATACATTCATTAAACACACACCCTGCGACCTTTGCGTGGCAATAATCAGCCGGTAAATCAGAGCGCTAGACGCGCCTCACTTCCAGCGGCTGTAGTTAAGAGCGCCGGCTCGCAGCAGCACTGGAACACTATAATGACAGCATTGTGACTAAATACAAGAAGCTTTGGATCAGTCGAGGTGGGGGCCTTTCCGTTTTCCACCCTGCTTTTAATGGATAAAGAAGTGAGAGCAGAAACGGAACAGGAGACGTTAAGACCGTGAATGAACAAAAACCAACTTGAGTTATTTTGAAAAAAGCATGTCATAAAGCCGGCGATGGGCGGGCAGGTTTCTGCGCTGTTGATACCATGGAAAACATGACGTAAAGAGAACAACACAACATTAACCAGCCCAGCTCAGCTCAACCACTACGCCTAACTCGTCACATTTTAGAAAACACAACTGTTTATGCATTAATTAGGGAGAAGAACACAGTTTTGTACCTCATGAAAAGCGATGTATTAGATGCACATAATAAATGCCAAAAGTACTCATATGCATAAAAAGATTTTCTTTTTTAAAGAAATTAATACTTTTATTCAGCAAGGATGCACTGAATTGATCAAAAATGACAATAAAGACATTTTAAAATACTACAATAATTTCTCTTTCAAATAAATGCTGTTCTTTTGAACTTTCTATTAAGCAAAGAATCCTAAAAAATGTATTATGGATTAAACTAAAATGAGAAGCAGCACAACTGTTTTTAACATTGATAATTACTGTATAAGAATGTTTCTTGAGCAGCAAATCAGCATATTAGAAAGATTTCTGAAGGATCATGTGACACTGAAGACTGGAGTAATGATGCTGAAAATTCAGCTTTGATCACAGGAATAAATTAATTAAAATATAAAACTAGTATTTTAAACTGTACTAATATTTCACAGTTTTACTGTATTTCTAATCAAATAAATGCAGACTTGGTGAGCAGAAGTGGATTCTGTCAAAAACATTTAAACAATCGCACCGACCCCAAACTTTTGAACAATAGTGTACATGCTCTTGCTTAAAAGAATACGCACATGTGGTAAACATCATAAGCATCACAAGCACCCCAGATGTGCAGTAAATCTTCAGTGATGTCTCATGGAAGTGATGTAAGGATTAAGCAATTAGTTTTTTAAGTGAAACTGACTTTTGCATTACAGTATCTAGCGTGCACAAATAGCACAGGAGGTACAACCGATCAGTCAGCCGTCTTGCCTCATTAAACCTGTGAATGACTGGCAATTAGCAGAAGGAGCCGTGTGTCTCTCTGGAAAGCCCATTTAACCAGTGCTGAAGACACTAGGGCGGCTTGACGGAGAGAGCTGGAACTCAAGGTGCCGCTGAAACCCAAACAGGCCTTTGATCAGAAAGCATGGAGAAATGAGGGGCTAATAAATAACCCGACCTGTCCAACTGACTCCAGATCAGCCCAGCTGGGCCAACAGAGATGTAACACGAGCCACACCGATCGGTCTCATCTCCAGAACAATGCTGTTTGAATGATACAGAGGGACTGGTTTACGACCGCCATTAGCACATCCTTAAACTGTTGAATGGATAATGAACAAACTCCATAAATAATACAGAAATCAATGCAGAGAAAACATAAAAAATACCATAAATCATTTCAGTACTCTATCAAACGTATATACAAAAACAGGTCGTTTATGGGGCATTTCTGAGGCAGCTTGCCTCCTGTGAATGACTAACGAGGAATTCATGGGAGGCAGTCAGAAGGTCACAAAGACTTCATAAACTACTGTCCCTTTAATGTAGAGGCCACACAGATAAGCTGAAGAGCAGAGAGGATAAACGGACGGGTTTGATTGTGTATGAAGTTTGAGGGAGCGGAAAACAGACGGATTGTTTAGCTGCACGTCAAAGACGGAGATATCTTCAAAAGACAAAGTCATCTGGGAATATATTCAGAAGGATATTTAATGTGGTTTATGAGCAGAGAGAGGATGGCTCTGCTCCAAAACCTAGTGAGCCACCTAACTAGACAGCATTGTAAGGCATCATAGACACACTCCCAACAAAAAGACTGACAAATTCAGCACTGCAAGTATATTTTGTAGATTAAGCAACTGCAGAAAGCATTGCAACAATATCTGTGAAAAAAAAATAATCCAGGAAGTTTGATTTATTCAATAAGATTGTCAAGTTGAGAGCACTTCAATTTAATTAGAACTCCACAATGGACACAAATTTAACCCTTAATGGTGCGTTATGTATTTTGTGCTAACTGGTGTCTCTTTTTAATCTTAGCAACTTGTTAATGTCAAATTGTGTTGAAATTTAGAGTCGAGTCTCCCATGGTTGCTGCCTTTTAGTGTTCAAAATTGGTTCCTTAAACGTCTCATTTCAGGCTTTCAAAATCAGTAATATTTTGGAATATTATTATTAGTTTCAAGTAACTCTTTTCTATTTGAATACATTTTAAAATGTAATTTATTTCTGTAATCAAAGCTGAATTTTCAGCAACATTACTCCAGTCTTCAGTATCACATAATCCTTCAGAGATCATCTGATGTGTTGAGTTTCTGCTCAAGACACATTATTAAAAGTAAAACCAGTTGAGCTGCTTCAT
The DNA here is from genome assembly GCA_021397915.2 of Tor tambroides. Lineage (NCBI taxonomy): Eukaryota > Metazoa > Chordata > Actinopteri > Cypriniformes > Cyprinidae > Tor > Tor tambroides. Next base: position 17,974 of record JAFVLL020042300.1, on the reverse strand, counting down.
ATTTTTGTAGATACTGTGATAAATGTTATTTTTCAAGATTCCTTGATGAATAAAACGTTCAAAAGAACAGCATTTATTTGTAATCTTTTGAAGTCACGATTTGACGAATAAGCGTTCATTTCTTTCAAAAACAATAGTGCATATTTAAAAACATGATTGTGCAATGCAAATTGCTTTATTTTATGCTTTACAATTTAATTTTATATTGTCTTTAAATGACTAGCGCAAAAATTTAAATTTAGTCTGCATTTTCACACCCAAAACCCAAATGACATTCATTCCTCCAAGTAACACAAAAGGTGTTGTTTTGATGCTGATGCTGACACTGTTCTTGTCCAAACAACGCGAGTACAAAAGACACAGCAGATCTCCGAGACGGCCGTCTGAATCTAGGGTCATTCGTGGGAACTGGGGAGAAACGCGGTCTGTGAAAACCATTAGATTCAGAGATGAGCTCTTTATTACAGCAGCAGGGAAGGGCTGTGGAGGGGCAGATTTTCTCCTCTAGCTGCCCATATGTTTAAGCTCTGCATGTGCGTGATTGATAGCGGGGTGTTAAAGCGGGGCTCTCCTGTGGTGACTGATCGCTCGGAGCTAGTGAGAATGAAGGTGAGGTTTATCTGCCAAGGGTCAGCGTGCCACATCATTCATTAACCTCTGGGAGTTACAAGAGATACTTGACAAGCATTTTACAGTCACTAGGTGGCTAAAACCCCCAAATTCATATTACAAACAGATTAATAAGACAGTAAATGACATCTGGATAACAGCTGGCTTTAGAAACATTGTTCTGCTTGCCCACAGCTAGACGATATAGCATTCAAAAGCCATCTTTATGGAAAATGTTTATGGTTATTTACCTCTATATGAGCTTCCCAGGTGAGTCACCACTGCGTTTTTATGGGAGCGTCTTAGTTTGTCTTCTAGTGCATGAATCTGAAAATAAAGAATACACATATATAATGCAAAACTGAGCTCAAAGAACTCAAGCTGGTGTCTATATTTGTATAAAAGTTTTAGAAATGAAATGAGAAATGCAAATTAATACATTTTACATCAATGGATTTAGCAGATCCTTTTATCCAAAGCGACTGGAGAGGATTTTCTTTTTCCTGAAAATGCTAGTTGATATTATTGCATAGAACTAAAACTGATTGACTTTGCTCACACAGGATAAAACAACTTCCCAAAAATGACACTTGTGGTCAAAAATGACCTGTCTACAAAAAAAAAAAAAAAAACCTGCTTATAAATCTCTCATTATGCTATTTGATCACCAAATATTGGATTAAATCTTTTTATCAACTTGATTTCTTTCAATTAGCACAGGTTTTGAAATTGATTTTGGAACTGATTGATCATAGGCCTCACTGATCTGAGTTTATGCACCTCAGTTTTTGAGTGAACATTTCCAAAATGATCCACAAATAACCTTTTTTTTCCACTCCAAAGCTGAAACCTACAATCAATCAGTTCCAAAAACAAATACAAAACCTGTGCTAATGTAAAGAAAAATATTGAATCCAAGATTTGGTGACAGTATAGCATTATGAGACATTTATAAGCAATTTTTACAAGGCCAGTCATTTCTGACAAGGAACATCAAATTAGGGTAGGATTTTCTGCACAGCACAAGAGACTTCCCCTGCACTAGTCCTCAAATTAACAACAACGTATGGCCCAGGGTGAAGCTGGGTTATAAAAATAAAGGTATGTCCAGTGTGTGTGCCTCCCCGTGTGAGTTTGCGTTCGTGTGGGGTGAGAGAAACAGCATGAGCGCTGCTGTAACTGTTTGTAAGGGTGAAATAAGAGTAAACAGATGTGCGGTGTAATGAATCTAATCTCATTTCGGTTTTACACAGCTGGAGGAGTGCAGGAGCTCTGGGAATGTGACGAGTTGGTAAACGCTCCTCTCATTCTTTCTCTTTGCCTTCTACTTTGTCTTTGTGTGCTACTCAAGTTTTGTCACTTACCAACAAGTTTTTTTGGGCCTAAAACATACTATGTGCAAGCATGCAAACGCAAGCATTTCTAGCTTCTTCTAAGGTCAGTTTTCTTGTTCAGGTCAACTGCTGTCATGGAAGAGCATGAGAATCCCGCTGAGCAAGTTGAAGTTAGTTAAACTGTCAACAAGTTTATAGCTAGCTGCCCGTTTAGTGGTTCAGACACCCAACAAGCTAAACTCTCTGTCTTTTTGTTAGCACTTCTTTTCACTTACCCTGTCGTGGTATTCCTGCTCTTTTAGCCTGGCCTCGCTCAACATGGTCGTCTTTTCTGCAAGCTGAACCTGATTGGACAAAGAGAAAAAGATCAGAGGTCAAAAATATAAACAAGTGGAAAGTAAGAGCAACATCTTGAGGATCAAAACCGTTCAAAATTTTGGGTTAGTCTCTTATGCTCATTAAGGCTGCATTTCTTTGATCAAAAATACGGTAAAAACAGTAAAATTGTTAAATATTTTTTTACAATTTGAAATATTTACTATTTTAAAATGTAATTTATTTTTGTGATGCAGAGCTGAATTTTCAGCATCATTACTCCAGTTTTCAATGTTACATGATCTTTCAGAAATCATTCTAATATGCTGATTTGACACTCAAAAAACATCAATGTTGAAAACAGTTGTGCTGCTTCATATTTTTATGGAAAATGTGATAGATTTCAGGATTCTTTGATGAATTAAAGCACAGCATTTATTTGAAATATAAATCTTCTGTAACATTATAAATCTCTTTACTGTCACTTTTGATCAATTTATCATCATTATTGTTGAATAAAAGTATGAATTTCTTTCTGAAAAAAATCTTAATATTGAGCAGGCATTACAACAGTCAACCAGTTAGACTGTCTATGGGAATTAATCAGAAAAATCGAAGGAAATAAAGCCTACCTTTAACTCTTCAAGACCCTGAAACACAAAACAGAATCGGCAGGTCACACAACTGCATATTTATGCAAATATTAACATACAAACATTTTTTTTCTGAGTTGCGTTTGCCCACAGACTTGTGACATCAGACTGCAAAAATACAGCATGGGCTCCAGAGGTAACCGCACCGAACACACATGAGGACCACTTTATCCTGAACAAGGCTCAACTTTTTGCCGCTTTCCAAGCATGCAGTGCTCGCCTGAGAGCGGCACCACGGCATAAATCTAACAGCTCAGGATGCTCTCTGAGGGGTTAATTGAGAACAGAGACTGTCTGTTTAAGGCCCCTTTCTCAGGGATGCATTCCAAGCCTTTTCAGGAAATTCATTCCTTTGGCCTATTCTGGATTGAGACTATTATACTGCAACTTAGAGTCTGAAAATTAAGCCTATTATGTGACTAAAGACTAAAACAGTACCTTGTAAGACTTGGCTGTCCAGGTTAACTTCTTAGGTTAATATATATGTATGTAATATCATTAAATTTATCACTGGTAAGTTAACACATCCGCCTGATTTGACATTTCAACATTTTGATTCTGTGATTTACATTTATATTCATTAATTAACCAGATACTTTTATCTTACAAATGAGGAACACTACAAAGTAATTCATGCTAAAAAAAAAATAAAGATTTCAGCTCAGAATAAGAGCAGATGAAGATTTTGCTATCATTTACTTACCTTTTTGGGCAAACTATGACTTTAATGGTTAATTTATTTATAAATCAAGTTTAGATGGGAAACTACTCTTTGTATGTTAGATTTATTGTTGAAGCTCAACAAACATGAAATATAACCTGAGCAAACACTAACGCTGCAAGATAATGGCAGAGATAGAGAAAAAACATCTTAAGATTTGTTACTTTAATTCTGGCTTTCAGTTTTAATCAAATCTATTATATTATTTAAAATAAATTTACCTTCAATTATATATATATATATATATATATATATATATATATATATATATTTTTTTTTTTTTTTTTTTTTTTTTTTTTTAAATTGAAAGCTAATATATTTGGTGGGCATTGTTTATTGCATTATTTTTTTAAAGAATTAAGATAACATTTTAATTATGGCTGTCAGTTTTAATCAAATTATAATTATATTATTTATTTTATATTAAGATTTTTTTTATTATATATTAAATTATTATTATTATTATTATTATTATTATTATTATAAAAAATGAATTAACAGATATAATCTAACATACCACAATATATATATATATATATATATATATAAAGATTTATATAAAGATACATTTGCATAAAATTAACAATAACAAAATAAAAATAATAACTCTAATTGTAATGCATATCCATACAAAATACAAAAATAAATAGTTCCCAGCAGGTCATGATGTGTAAACTGTGACTGTACCTGAGGGCCACTGAGACTCCTCTGCTGTAGCTCCTCTAACTCCTTCTGCACCTCCCACACGCGGTCGCCCATCTCCACCTCACGACTCTACAGGAAGACCAAACTCTGAGCAAATGTGCCATTTCTGTCCGAATCATTTTACAGTGCTGCCATACTGTATTCATTTTCAGGTCATAAACTTGGATCTTAAAATGCATGGGTAAACAATTAGTTCTATAAGACAGAAGTAATCCTATCACAAATAGTTAGCATACTTCTCTGTCAGGATGGATGTAAGCAGCATAAGGTCTGCATCTTTTCTTAAAGCTCTAGGGGAGTTTGAGGTGCTAGTTGACAGAGGTAAGTGTTTCCTGATGATACACAAACTATTAGCCGAAACCTGAACTTATTGACTTTATGTGGGGGAATTTAGCAAAAGCAATAAACTCCTCACAAAATTCTTCCTGTGTCTTTCTATAAAGTTGAACGTATAATACATCTGCTGGTCATTAACTCACAATTACATACAAAAGATACAGTTTCACATTATTTTGCTGTACCTGAAGGACCTGTTCGTAACGCTGAACCGTTCTGTTTAGGTCTTCTTCCTTCTGAGCGACTGATTTCTGAAGTTGACTGACTTCTTCTTGATGGCTAGTTATAAGCTCAGCTTCAACATTCTGAGCTTTCTCTGTGTGGAAATAATAAACAGGACAGTACAGTAAGAAGACATGAAGGTCACCAAGAAGTTACCATCACTGAGTGTAAACCATTTATTTCCAGACTGATGCATTACATGGCAGGCTTGAAAACACATGGTAAACCAATCATGAATTTCAAATTTCATATTTCCTGAGGCCAGTAAATCAGCAAATGTGAACAACTAAGAAAACACAGCTCGTTCATGTGCACAGTGCTTTCCAAGACTTCTGTACTTTATGTTATTCAGTATTTTTAGCAATATTTTTGTTTTACTCAAAGGAGTACTTCATTCCAATGTGAAAATTCCGTCTTTTACGTCTTCACATTGCTCCAAAAGCAATATGAATTTCTTTCTTCCATGGAACACAAAAAATGTCAGGCAGAATCTTCACAATGCTCCTTTAATACAAATAAATAAATAAATGTGGACCAATGCTGCCAATTTTTCTCTTTTGGATGAGCTATTCCTTTAAATATTCTAATGGCCTATCCATTTAAATATTTAAATGACCTAATATATACAATTGCACTGCATGGTTACTACATCATAGCCATCATAGTAGTGTCCAGAAAACAAAACTACCATGCATGAGCAATAAACAGTACATTTGTACTCTAGAGCCTAGGGCTGGACAATTTTGGGCGACCAAAATCTTATATCACAATATGAGTATTTTATTTCACGGTAAAGATATACATCACAATATAGTTATTTTTGCTTTAAATAAGATCTTTATCATATCAACATTTTTGATAACATAGAAATTTCAGAATTCTTGTCATCAGTGTCAATATCACAAAAAACTACTTAAAAAAAAAAAATTAAGCTCACTGATGACAAGTAAACAGTCAGCAATTAAATAAGAATAAGAAACTAATTACAAGCAATAGGACAAAAAAAAAACACACTACAACAAAGCAATGCAACATACATTGCATAAAGTAAACAAATGTATAAAAACACTGCATATTCTTTACTGTGTAAATTAAATATATCTTCTTATTAAAGTTACAAAAAGAGCAGTGAGAGATTTTCTCTCTTTTGTTGTTTGATTAACATGAATTGCAGACAGAAGGAATATTAGACAGCTGTCACTTTAAGAGCTGCCCAGATCCAACATACTGTTACACATGCGTTTTCTTTTTCAGCTGTTTGTGTTTACCAGGATACTTGGAAAGACGGGCATTTTGACATATACGAGTGTGTGTATTTAACCGTTCAAGGCCTATAAATTGGCAAAAATAACTCCGAACAATACTCCCACGCTCTATGATCACCGTCTTCTCGTACAGGTCTCTCAGACAGCACAAGTGTATAGTGAAATGAGTTCTCTTTCGCTGCTGATTGCGTTTCAGTGGTTTAAAATCACTTGTTTTTAAACCGCAATGCTTAAAAAAACGTGTGTAAATGATAAGTTTTTGTGACGACGTAGCACAGCAATGTCATTTAAGCGTGTAACCATGATAGAGACAATAGTTCAAAATTTCTACTGGATGACAAATTTCTACCAGTTAATCTTGTCTACCGGTATATCGCCCACCCCAAGTAGAGCCTGAAAATAGTTAGAAAAACTCTTAGAAATAAGGTACATGTTCTTCTTACCAATGGTTTCCTTCACTGAACCTTCCAGTTCCTTTTCTTTCAGGGCCATCTGAGTATTAAACTCCCTCATTAATTGCTTAAGAGCAGAATTGTGTTTCATTTCCATATCTTCCATTTCAAGCCTGAAAAAATGATCAACCATATGAACCCTGATAACACTATTGTAGCATAATATATGCATCCTTATACACAAACTGTTTCTAAAATTGTCACATAAATCTTACTTCAGCTTCTTCTCGGTTTCCTCAGCCATTTCTTTTTTCAGAAATTCCAGCTCCTTCTCATGCTCTTTCCTTAGAGACCGAAGGTCTTTTTGTAGTCTGGTGTAATCTTTGTGGAGCTTCTGTTTCTCGTTCTCAGCCTCTACTAGCTTTTTCTGAAGATCATTCTCTGAGGTGTTTGTATTGTTTATTAGGCACTCATTAACAGTCTCCCCATTTCCTTGAGGTGAACTCTGTTGTGCTTTTAGCTCATTTTCTTTCTCTTGTAACCTCTGCTGCAAATCTTGGAGTTTCTCCTCATATTCTTTCACCAACAAGTCCTTTTGACTTGTCCAATCATCTTGGTTCCTGATAGTGTCCATGTTTTCCTTGGCCACTAACATTGCAGGCTCCATTCCTAATCTACTGCTGGACATTTGCACAGAAACATGTTCCTTCTCAACTTCATCGATCTGTTTCTTCTTAATCTGTTCTTGAAGATCCAAGCATGTCTGCTGAAGCTCCTGCACTTGAGTTGTCTGTTCAAGCAGGTCTGCTTTAAGGCGACTTACCTCAGTTTGGTAGTTTGCAATCTGCTCATTAGATTCTGAGAGTTTGGTCTCAAGCTCTCCAAGTCTTGAAGAAGTTTCTATAGCAGCAGCAGCAGATTGCTCATCTTTTGCAGAAATGTCTTTATGAAGAGCAGAAAGCTTCGCTTCATACATATCTTTTAAGTTTTGCAGAGAGGCCTGTCTTTCCTCGTTTTCTTTCTGCTGCAATTCTTGTAGATGTTTTGCATGCTCTTCCTTTAATTTTGCAGTGGCCTCCTCCGTTGTCCTCCCAATTTCCTCTAGAGACTTTATAAGTTCTTCTTTTTCATTCTGGGTTTGCTTGATGCCTTCCAACTGCGTCTGCAAGTCTTTGATAGCCTGCTGCTTTTCCTCAATTTGTGACGTCAACTGTTTACGAATCATGCCAATCTTTTGCTCTGCCTTCTTCTTCAACTCAGCTACTTTACCAGTTGTTTCAGCGGATGCCTTTTCTTGGACTGCCTTCACAGCCTCTTCATTCACCCTCAGGATCTCAGCCTTCTCCCTCTCAAAGTCATTCCGCTGGGATTCCAGTTCCTGCTTGGCTGTTTCAACATCTTTCCTCAAAGACTGAAGACTTTCCTCAGTTTTCTGGATTAGGGCACCGTTTTGAGCACTTTGGTCCTGAGCTTCCTGCACCTGCTTCATCAACTCCATCTTTTCGTTCTCCCTAATGGTAAGATGCTGCTGCAAATCAGCTGCGAGTTGTTCTCGCTCTTTTGTCCGCAACTCTAGCTGCTCCTCCAGATCACAAACTTTTTTTGAGCAGCTTTCCAGCTCTGAGGTCAAGGCATGAACCCTCTGTCCTTTCTCACTAAGAGCCTGATCCATCTCGGACTTGGTAATGGAGTGATTGTCAATGCTGGCAGTGAGCATCTGAAGTTGTTCGTCCTTCTCCACAATCTGCCTCTCCATATCTGCAACTTTATCTTGAAGAGACTTAACAGTGCTGTGACTCTGACTGAACTTCTTTTTCAGCTCAGAGAACTTATTCCTGAGTGAGTCTACCTGCTCTTGAAGCAAGGTCTTTTCTTTTTCTAGCCTTCCCACAGTCTCCCCAGTTTGGCATGTTGCTCTTTCCTTGTCCTCATTGTGCTGCTGATTCAGCAGAGCTATGGCTTGTTTTTTCTCAGTTAAGCTACGTGCTAACTGGGTCTTCAAGTCATCTATGACAGATTCTAGATTGCTGAGTTGCAAAACATTTGCTTTGAGATTTTCTGATGTGTGTTCTTTTTCCTCACGGAGCTGCTGGATTTGAAGGTCTTTCTCAGAAAGTACCTGGGAGCGATTATCTGCATCGGTTTGCAGAGACTCCCTTTCGGTTTGTAAGGCTTTCAGAGTCTCTGAACTTGAACTTAACTGAAGGGTCACTTCATTAAGAGAGCTTTTTAGATCATGGTTCTCATCCAAAGTCTGCTGAAGTTCTTTCTCTAAAGTGCTAATTCTGTTGTCCTTCGTCGTGATAATATTTCTTAGATATGTGACCTTATTCTGATGATCTATGACCCGGCGTTGTAACTCCCCAACTCGTTCCTCAACTTTCTTACACAGGTCAACAGAGAAGCCATCTAACTTAGCCTGGGCTTCCTGACAACACTGCTCAAATTCCTTTGTGATGGCACACAATTGTGCCTGGAACTCTTTTTCTTTATTTTGGAGTTCAGCAGTTTTTTCTTCAAGTGTCCTCTGGAGATCTTCACCCTCTTTACACTTGGATGTTTCTAGCATATTCAGCTTTTGCTGGGTGTGTACCAACTCTTCAGATATGCTCTGCAATTTCTCCTTACTAGTTTCCTCAGCCTTTCTCAGTTCGTCCTGCAAAAGGTTTCTTTCATTCAAGGCCTGGTTCAGATTCTTCTCCATGGTTTCGGCTTGTCTTTTAAGTAATCCCTCCCCTTCAGATAAACTTTCCAGCTTGCTTGCAGCCTCCCTGAGCTCTGTCTGTAGTTTTTGCACAGTGGTTTCCCTCATGGCAAGCTCCTCCCTGAGGTACTGGATGTCTTTCATAACCTGTTCCTTTTCTTCCCTGCTGGCCAAAAGCATCTGAGAGATCTCTTCCAACTCTTGGACTTTTTCTTGCAAAGACTGGGCATGTTTTTCTTGCAACTCATCCTCATGCTGGTTGAGTTTTTCCTGCCAGCGACGAATAAGATCTTCCTGCTCCTGTTTATGAGTCAACTGAAGCTTGTCTAAGCGCTCTTTGTGATTGGCCTCCAAATCAGACACGGCGGTGCTGAGGCCCTCAGAGCTTGCTTGCGCCATCTCAAGGATCTTCTCTTTCAGTTGCTGGTCTTTCAGTTCTATCTCTTGAGCTTTCTTGGATAACTCCGCTTTGGCATTCTCCTCTTGATCCTGAAACTGCTTCTTCAACTTGTCCTGTGCTTCTTTGTGTTTCTGCCTTAATTTCTCCATCTTATTTTCCTGGGATTTCAGCTTGCAATCCATGTCTTTCCTAATGTTCTCAAGTTTCTTCTCGTGAGAACTCTTCTGGTCATCCAGCTGCTTCCTCAATCGGTTTTGCTCTTCTTGCATTGTATTGCAGGTTGCAGCATGCAAATTTTCTTTTTCCAATAGTTCTCTCTTGACTTGCTCCATCTTCTGCACAAGTTCCTGAAGTTCACTTGTCTTTTGTTCAAGACAAACTTCTTTCTCCCGACTATCATTACGCACTGCCTCCAGGGTTTGCTCAAGATCTTTCACTTGATTCTTGGTTTGCTGGAGTTCTTCTGTAAGTGTGCTAATCTGAGATCTTGATTCCTCAAGGACCTCTTTATTTGACTGTTCCCTGAGTCGGAGCTCCTCCAACTGCACACCTCCTTCTTGCAAAGTCTTTTCTCTAAGCACATGTTCCTCTAGAGCTTTTTCCTTCTCCTCCAACACAATTTTCATCTGATTTATCTCTTCTTTCAGCATTTTCTCCACCCCTGCAAACGACTGTTCATTCTGTTTCGCAGCTTCAATCTCAGCCTGATATTTTACTTGTTCTTCCTTGAGTCTTTCCTCAAACTCTTGTCTTACGGTTTCACTGGTGGTCTCCACAGCGGACAGTCGTTCTTCTAACTGCTGTTTACTATTCAGTACCTCGCTAAGCTCAGAAGACAGGGACTCAATCTCGGTTTGTTTGTCACTCAGTTTATCAAGCATCTTTTTGTTCATGCCTTCCACATGAGAATGGAACTGTTCCTCCTTGTCTTTCAGTATAGATTCAATTTCTGCTTTGTGTTTCTGCACAAGCTCCTCCAAAGCAGCATCATGCTGCTGGGTAAGGGCTGTTATCTGCTCTGTCTTTGTCTTTTCTAGCTCTTGCTTATGTGCTTCTTCTAGAGCAGCTATTTCAGCCTCATGTTTCTTTCTGTGCTCTTCCAGTTCCGCAGAGACTTCATCCGACTTGGCAGAATCCTTCTCCGAGCTACCTAGACAACTCTCAAGTTCTTGAATTCTCTGGATAAAAAAGACAATTTCAGGAAATGTACAGTGCTAAAAATGGCATTGCGTTCATTCACATTTTCATTCATGCTGGCTTCAAATCTATGGGTTAATTTGGCAACTACATTAAGGATATCCTGCTGATCTCTCCTCATATAAGGTGGCAGATAAACTCACCGTTCTGGCTGACTCTAACTCTAGCTGTAGTTCCTTGGCTTTGTTCTCCCCCTCAGACTGAATTGCAGCTTTCTGCAGCTCTGCCTCCTCCAGAGCGAGAGATGCCTGCTGTTCTCTTTCCTGTGCCGACTGCAACAATTCCTCACGACACTGCTCCTGAGGTAAATAAAGAGTAATGGTGCAAATAGCTTAGGAAACACCTACATCCAAATATCTAATATTTGCATCAACTAATCATAAGTTACAACAGAAATGAAAACCAGGGCATACCACAGCTTGTTTGACCTGGGCACTCAGTTCCTTTTCTTTGTTAGCCAAAGCCTCTGAATGTAACCGCTCCATTTCTGCTATCCTGTCCTCTGAGGATTTCTGAAAAGAAAGAAATCGTAGCAAAATATTAACATTTGTCAGGTTTGATGGACATTTTAAAATACTAACACTCTAATGTCCATAACTCAAAACTCTCTTTCCAGTCCATCTAGAGCATTTTGTGAAATTTTGTCTCATGAAACCAAGTTATGGAAAAAAAAAAAACCCAATGATAAATGACAACGGAACTTAATATTTAACCAAAAAAAGTGTTAATCTCACATTGCAATAATTTGCATCCAAAGTATATTTAACATTTTCTCATAGACAAGCTCAAAAGTTTCACCATAAGTATTGGAAATATCTCAGTTAACTATTCCCCAAAGCATCATGCTTTGGCAAAATAATCAGCTGACTCAAAATGTCACTCTTCTATGAATTATTGGCAAGGGAAACAGACATACTTCATGTGTCTTTGTTATGGCAAGGATTATGAGACCTGATGAATGAAACAGAACTGAATTTCTATGTCAAAAATAAAGCTCTCTGATACATGCAGGCAGAATGGTGGGCTGTAAATGTGGCATCAATTTGGTCAATTTTGATTTACTACTGCCCTTTAGTTAATGAATCATACTCCAATACACAAAGGAAGAGACTAAAGGTGTGCAGATCCATAAAAACACACAGGTTTCATGGGAACTGTGCAGTCATGAACGTTTAACCGCTCATCCAGACAAATCTCAGGATGAATGTGACACTGTGAGCGGATTGATGGCTTTTCCAGGCAAAATAACTTTAAACAGGTCAAGTACAAATGGGGACAGAGAAAAGGCAAAACAAAATGATTGAATATTCTTAATCCTAGTGTCTAAATGAAAGCATCTCTGCAAACCCATCCAATGTGTGACAGGATGTAGCTCTCAAAAAATACTGATGTTGAGAAGTTACATCTGTGAAAACAACTGAAATATGCATGACACAGCAACAGATGTTTTATTGACATGGAAAAGGTCTTTTTATAGTTTTCTGTGGCACAAACAGTCCAAATTTAGCTTTTCCACCCTCTCTCTGACCCCGTTTTTTCATACACACCTTCATAATGGTGACCACTTCTTGTTTGACCCTGGTCAGCTCCTGTTGCAAGCTTCTCCTCTCTTCCTCGCTGGCCTTCTCCACCTGCTTTACCTGCTCCTCCATGTTCACCTGCAGCTGACGGCGAGCCTCCTCTGCCCGCTGGGCCACACCTAGAGCTCGCTCCAGCTCTTCAAACGCTGGGAAAGGGTCACATAAAGTGCATTTAGGTCAAGCAGACAAAAGAGTGGAAAACAGAGAGAAGGGAAGTCTCACTCACCTGCTTTCTCTGATTTCTCTTTCTGCTCCTGCAGCTCGTCTTTCTGAGCGAGGGTCTGCTGGAGTCTGGAGCGCAGCTGAGCGATCTCCTCTTCCTTCATCTCCAAAGTCTCATGCATCTGACGCTTGGTTTCAGCAATGACCATTCCCTTCAAAATAATGCCATAGGTGAGCATTAAAGAGGTAGTTCACTCAAAAATTAAATGCATTCATCCCAGATTTTCAGTCAGTATGATCATATTTGGCTCATATGACTTCAGTGGGGATGTTGATTTTGAAAAGCCCCTGAAAAACGAAACCTCAAATGCACAGTATTGCTTTTGTTACTTTTTCATTTTCTGAAATCCACTACTGATTATGTCCAAATACTCTCTAGCACAAATGTGGTTCCTGCAAACCAGGTTCCTGCCCCGTACAGCAGGTTCTGTGCTCAGTTTGAGGACGCACCTCTAATTGTTTCTGACGTATGTTTGCGTTCTTTCACATTCCATACAATGACCCAAGTGGCACTGATCTCTATCCTGCAGGGTGAAGGTCAAAGGCTAAACACAACATGACTGGATTTGATCACAACTCAGTAGCAGACAGACAGCTCTCCATATTTCACATGAATCTAGCTTAGATGACATCTTAAAGACTATTTTTGATCACAGCCTGCAAAATCAACATTCAACCAAGACAAATAAAAATAAGTAAAAAAATATAAAAAATATATTGTTTCAATGTATTGTATGTTATAGTATATATTGATATGTTACATGTTATTATTATTATTGAAAAATTACAATTATGCATTTTATATATAAAAATATAAATTTCATTTTTAATTAATATATTTCAATAATATTTGGTACAATTGAAAAATTAATAATATATATATATATATATATTTAAATTAAATATTTCATTATAATTATTTCAATAATAAACATAATATTATATAATAACAATCTATTATAGATAAATAAATATATATATATATATATATATATATATATATATATTTATTATTAGTATTATATGTAATACACACACATATATACACACACATATATACATATATACGCAACTTTTTAATAAAAAATAATATACAAAATAATATTAAAAATAATGAAAATATATAAAAATATAAAATATATTATATATTATTTCAAATGATTATGTTATTTAATAATTTACTTATATAATTATACATTATGTATGTTATTTTATACATTTCATGTACTTACATTTTATTATTTTCAATTACATGCGTTATTATTGTTATTATTATTATTATTATTATAAAACAATGAAATATATGTATTGTATAAATGAATAATGTTTCAAATTTATATATATATATATATATATATATATATATATATTTTTTTTTTTATAATAAAATATACAATTTTATGGCCAATAAAAATATTTTAACTGGTCAATTCACCCTCCATTGGCAGAGAAAAGTTCAATTTGGACCCTGCTTGACCACCCTCCTAAAATAATAAGCAAGGCATTATCTATAGTCTCACTTTTATATGCAAACGTGTCAAAGTGAGCGACCCACAGGAAATATGTTTTCCGATCATTTTAAAAAGCCTTTCCGGGATCATTCATCTTTGTCTTTCTCTTAGAAGGCCAGGGAATTTGTATTTGTACTTTGTACTACTCATGCTGGCTCACAAACTATCCCGTGGCAGACGCACAACATAGCTGAACCCTTCTGAGGAGCAAAACCAAGCGTGTCCTGTTTCTCTCTCACCTTGTCCTGCTCCAGCTGCTCGATGAGGTTCTTGGCGTCTCCCAGCTGCGTGATCAGCTTCGTCTTCTCTGTAGTGTGGAGTTCCTGGTAAACACACAGATGACAGACAGTGAGTGTGCGATGATGGATCTTACTACATTACTCTCAGAAATAATAATCAACACTTATTGAGCATCTATCATAAAGACCCTAGAGCCAGCTGGTCTAGACAACCTGGATTAGAAAGTGAGATGCTTGGAAACGGCCAGCTGGAAATGTACTGACCTGAAACTTCGACTTGCAAAATGTGGAAAAAAGGTTTGACTGAATATCAAAAACACTTTGCACATCCAATAAGTCTGGCTACACAAAATCTGAACCCTTAAGCATATAAACTATCTTAAGTGGGGTCTTTTATCATATTTCTGTTGCAATACACCCGAGAACATGTTGAAAACACTATAATGCAAGGCTTTGCAACTGTTAAATGCCTTCATACTGATCTTCCAGACTGCTATAGCATATTTTTCATGACCAAGCGATTACGTTAAGACAGCAACCAAGGAGCTGTGAATAATTATCGATGTCTCCTGCCACAGATAAACACACACGCACACAAAGCAGGCCACATCCACATCGCAGCAGCCCGTGGAGTCGTTGCACCAGACCGACAATCAAACCTCAATTACAGCCCAGGACAGCAGCCAGCGGTTGTGGTGCGTCGCCGCTAGCGCAGAACGCCACTCTGTTACTGGTTTCCTTGAACTGGGGAGTTTGACACTCACAACCCAAAAAATGGCTTTGGATAAAAGTGTCTGCTTAATGAATGAATGTAAATGTAAATAAATGTATTTTTTGATCACAGAATGCAAAATTGACACTCGACCAAAACCAAATGCAAATAAAAATAAGCCAAAATATTTTTAAAATTTAAAAAATGTATTTATTACATATTATTATTGAAAAATTATTTTATTTTATTTTTAATTAATTTAATTTATATTTCAATATAATGTATATCATATATATTATTATTCAAATAAACTTAAATGGTATAGAATAAGCAAAAATAAAAGCACAGATATTGTTTTATCTAATTTACTTATTTATATTAATATATTATTTATATATTTAATTATACATTATATATTTGATTAATTATTTAAAATATTTTACATTTATTTCAATTAAGTAATTTTAATTTTTAAATTTGTAATTTTTTGTATTAATTTGTGGTGTTTGCACAGGCAAGAAATATTACTATCGTTCAATCTGAACAAACTTCTAGAGCTTAAAATTAAACTTTGGTGCATGACTATGTACTTCGGACATGAATGGCACTTTCCAGTGCACTTTGTCTTCAGAAAAAGTAAAAAATCTAGTTTTATTCTTCTAGTTTAATTTAATGCAGCGCTTCAGTGTTTCACATAAATCTGTAATGATTTAGTGGTCATTTCACAAAGTAAAAGCAGAGTAAATCACTGAGTTGAGCTTCAGCTGGTGTGTTTTAGTGTCAGCGAGTGTGACGGTGGGATCGGAGGGGCTATAATGTGTGTCCGTACGCTGTTTGAGGCAGGGAGAGGTTAATGTTAACCTCTGCTCTCACAGTCCCGCTGAACGCTGTTCCCACACGGCACAAACACATCACATCCACAGGAAACACACTCTCAGCCCTCCGCCCGCTACCTCACAAACACACACACACACACACACCCAAATACGCTCCATTACCATTAATTCATGAAATAAAACAACACATTACTTAATAAAAAAACAAAACAACACAAGTTAATAAAAGAAGCCAAGCATGAATAAACCATAAAATTTAACAATAAAAATGCATGAACAAAATAAAAAAATAAAATAAACCATGCAAGTATAAAAGAAAAAAATTCAACAGAAAATAAATCATGTATGAATAAAATAAAGCAAATAAAAAAATAAATAAAATAAAAATAAATAAAATAATAAAATTAACTAATACAACTTCTGCATGAAAAAATATAAAATAAAATTATATATATATATATATATATATATATATATATATATATATATATATATATATATAATATAAACCATGTATTAATAAAATGTGGCAACAAATATAAAAAATAAAATAGACAAATCATGCATGAATAAAATAATGAATATTAAAAACATACATTAATTAAATAAAAAAATAAATATTAATAAAAATTAAATTAACAATAAATCATGTATAAATAAAATATAAAATGAAAATAAATAAAACAATACAATAAACTCTGTATCAATAAAATAAATTAAAATGCATAAAATAAAAAAAATAAAATAAAATAAACCATGTATGAATAAAATGTAACAATAAAAAAATAAAATAAAACTCAAATATAATATAAAAATAAACCATGTATGAATAAAAAAATAAAAATAAAAAAAAATAAAAAAAATCACAAATTGTAAAAAAAATAATGTATGAATATAATAAAAAAAAAACATAATATTAAAATATTACAATCAACTACAACACACCCTGTAAGAATAAAATAAAAATATAAAATGACAAAAAATAAAAATAAAATAAAAATGAATAAAATAAAATGTTATTTTGCTCAGTAGCACAATTGTGAATGGTGAAGCTCAATAATCACCTCATGCTGGGTTTGAACCTGTAACCTTTCAGTTGCCATTCCAGGTCTTTAACTACTAAGCTACAGATATACACCAACTAAAAATCCCTAAATAACCCAGCTAAGCAAAAACTAGATGTTCTTCATGTTTTGTCTTATTTAATGTTTCTGTACCTTCATTTTCTCAAGCTCTTGCAGTCTCTCCTGCAGCTGCTGCTGTAAAACCTCGTTCTCACTGGTCAGCTGAGCGGTGCGCTCTTTACTGGATCGAATCATCTCTTTACATCTCTGCAGGAGACTCTCTTGCCTTTTGATTCGCTTCTGAAGCGCCTCAAGGTCCACCGCGCTGCCCGGCTCTCCGCTGCCCTCTGCTGGCCACACACACAAAACACAAACAGGTTAAAGATCACTTGCGTGTGCGCTTGGAAACCTGCACACAAAATGTTTTGTGCACTTGGAAACCTGAACACACCTGTGTTAAGCGTCGAGCCGTCGTCTTTCGACGGGCTCTGAATGTCAGTGTTTGCATCGACCATATCTGTGGACTGAGAGGTCTCGACCTCTGATGAAAGCACACCTCCAGACGCCTGCAGACGTTTCTTCAAGAGAGACACCTGAAGACAAACAGCTTCAGTATCACATCGGATAGCTAGGAAATGCACAATGCAAGGTAAACACACACAGAGAACACACTTGCGTCTGAAGCACAGTGATCATCTGGTCCTTCTCCTCGAGAGCAGCATCAAACTCCTCCTGCAGGTGTTTCTTGGCCTGCTGGTCCATCTGAAGCTCCTGAGGACGACATATGAGGCTCAATATTGAAAAAATATAAAACTATATACTAATAATAAAATCTAAAAATGATATATTTGTGTAACAGAAATAATTGTGTTGTAGAAATAATTTGAAAGTATTTTAAGAAATGCATATATATATATATATATATATATATATAATTTCTATATATAAATTTAATAA
>JAFVLL020042298.1:0-11351 GCA_021397915.2 Tor tambroides | reverse complement strand
CAAAGGTCACATATGGATATTATTAATATTGTTATGAGGTCAAAAGGTCAAAGCCATAAATCTTTTTGTCACAAGCTGCCGGCTATTTCTCTCTTTCATTAACAAAAGATTGCGGCTGGTAATGCACTCACGCTATGGCTGAATACAGACCGGAAGCTTTTAAGCGCCCTGAGATTTCACAGGAAATATGTAGGCTGCGTGCTGTGCATAGAGTCCATAGAGTGGTGGAACTATGATGTCACTTTGTAGGCGAAAACCCGGAAGCGAGTTAGCATTTTAGCACTTTAGCACTTCCGGTTCCATCGTCCCAGAGTCAGTGGGGTTTTTGAATGGGCTTTTCGTTAAATCTCTTAAATAAGGTCCGTGGTTCACACAAGCTCAAGATAGTTTCACGTTTTACTCTACGACATAAAACACACCAGTTACACCACACTCGTGATTTATTTATTTATTTTTTTTAAAGCTGTTACGTTTCTTAAAGATGGTTGCTAACAAGTTGCTAAATGGGACTACAGGTGCTGTCGGAGACATTCAACGTCATCACGCCGATCAGTTTATCAATTTACAGTGTTTTCTAGTTGTAGTATAAATTGTATTACAATTCATTTTAGAATAACCAATGAATAGTTTCCCGCATTTTATTGTTGTTCGACAATGGTTTTTTTTTTTTTTTTTTGCTTTGCCCCGAAATGCGACACATGTCTTCGGAGGGAAGATGCTCGTTTTATCGCTTACTGACACGGAGACTCTGGGTTCGTACGGTAAGGTAAACTCATATTACAATTATTACATGTAAACCCCACATTTGCCGGCTTTACGTGGTGAAAGTCAAACTTTAATGATGCATGCTTAAAGCCACGTTAAAATTAAATGTTTACTGCCACATGAAACCGTTAGAAAGCATATAGATTGAGGATTTCCTAGAAGCAAGGATAAAATAACATTTTGTGTAACCACCCTAACAAAATGAGAGCTGAAATGTGGTACTTTGTTCACTAAAATAAGTATCTTACCATATCCAAAAACTTGCTCACTCTGCTGTTATTTAAAAGATTAAATACACGGCGTTTTTAATTCATATTAATCAAGAATTTATTGACTTTTAATGCACCTTATTTCGAAATGTACAGAAATACGTGTTTTAAATGTCCTTTAGTTAAGATTATTTCATTATTTATTATAATGTCTCATTTCAGTTTTAGTTTGGGTCTAGTTTTGTATTTATTCCAGTTTATATTAAAAGGTTCAAGTAGCGAGGATTAAAATTCATATACAGAGTAAATACTTTTCTCTGAGTGTTAAAAATAAGTTTGAGAAAGCTGAGTGTATCGCGGTGGTGGTGACGTTGAAGGCAAGCGACCGTGGTGCTGTAGTTCGTTATAGCCTAAGTTTAGCTTTTCAGTTCTGGTGCTTTTATTTAGGCTTCAAAATTCGTTATATTATTTTGTGAAGATTATCTTTTTGGACAAAACGTGTGAATTTCATGAACTATAATTGAACAGAGCTTATTTTTTGCGATAATCCAAACGCCTATGAAAAAATCCTATTGGCTTTGGTCGAGGGAACCAGTTTCATGCTAACAGCCGATCCGCCTACAAAGTGGCGTCATAGTTCTCTCACTCTATTGTTGTTGTTTTTTCAAGCATTCAATAAAAAAAATAAATAATAATAATAATAATTAAAAAAAAAGTTACTGCTGCCAGTAACTGCAACTGCCTTCCGGCTGTCAATGACAGCCGCTTCCTGCTGCCAGTAACTGCAACTGCCTTCCGGCTGTCAATGACAGCCGCTTCCTGCTGCCAGCTGCCGATTTTTCGCTGAGCCCCCTCGCACCAAGCTTCAGACACACTCTGCATCAAGCGTCGAGGGCGACGCCCCTTCATCCTTGCAAAAATCAAGAATGTCTTGCTTTTTAGAAATTTGATTTGCTCATATCCATTATCTTTGAGTTTGTGCCAGTGCATATTGTGGCTCTCACTGTTCGACATTACACCGTGTCGCATGAAAAAATGTATCTTTTCCATGTAAAGGGTTTGTCCAAAGCAGCCGCAACAGCGTCACACGACAAGCGACAGGGGATTCTGTTTTTTCTGTGATTACTGAGCCTGCGTCCCAATGCGCATACTATCCATCCTAAATTCTATGCGATATTAGTAATTTTCAATACGATTTAGGGCAATAGGGTGGATAGTATGCACATTGGGGCGCAGGGTGATTGATTCTGTCGTGCATGTCCCTTAGCTGTGTCGCGTCTGGTGTGAACAGAACTTACAGAACAGAACAGTCGCTGGAATCTTATCGCGTCTGGTTAGGTTGTATTAAGGTAATCTAGATATTTGCAGTCCTCATAAGTGCCACTTTTTAAGCCTGCTGAAGTGCTCTTGAAATTTAACCAAGTGAAGCAACTGGAATGTTTTAATAAATAAAATTTGGGTATGATGCTAACATGGCAACTTATGTAGGTGCAAGTCTCTTTTAATCTTATAATCACAAACTTAGATGTGTACTTTAATCATCTTTACAAACAATATTTTAAGCCTGGTTGCATTTAGAAGAATAAAATTCGGAGTGTCTATTTACACTAAGTGCAAGTGGCCCGCCTTGTTGGCGAAGGCTACTTACACTAACTCCGCCCTCCAACATGAGATTGTGTCAATCAACACAGCAAAAAGATGCTCATTCTGCATCAGTTTCAGTGGCATAAGTGATAAGACGCGTGCTTTTTGACGCGATCAACACGAGTTCGAGCCCGCCTTTTACCGAACTTTTTTTCTCCCTTTTCAAATCTCATATCGCATCAGAAAGGCATTTATTTTAAATAAAAATGAAGGAAATAATCAAAAATTGGAAAATAAAAGTATTGGGTAGGTTTAGGTGTAGGGAGGGCTTGTCCCAATAAGGTGGCATCCATTTAATAATTTGAATTAAAACTATAATATACGTTATTATTGCGTACTGTTTTATAATGTACTACAATACTTAGGTGCAGATAATTGCCACTATTTGCAATAAGTAGTATAAATAGCAGAAAATCTTGCTATTTTAACAGTGTAAATAGAATCTATAGCTATTTGCACTTGGTGTAAATAGAATCCATTGCTATTTGCACTTAGTGTAAATAGAATCCATTGCTATTTACACTTAGTGTAAATAGCATCACTATTTACACTTAGTGCAAATAGCCGCTGCCAATAAAATTTGTTTTCCACATGTGGTTGTGTTACAACGTCAATCCAACTGGTACATGATTGATTAAACCTCTGGACTTTGTCCAGAACCACAGATGTACTGCAGCTCAAATCTCAGCTGATGAAAACACCCATGCGCTTCGGGGGGAAAAAAGCTTAAATATTCAATGCCCTGTTTTACTTTCATATTCGGTACACCGTTCTCGCAGATAGAAACCGATTTCTGATTTTCTTCACTCTGCTGTTTTGCTGCCAAAGGTAAGAGGATTTTGCGGAAAATATGCACAAAGCAAAGCATTTGAACCAAATAAGGGATTATATAATGAAAATTCTAGAACATTTCTGCAAGACACGCAGATGTAACTTGATTTTAAATGTAAATTATGTGTGCAAAAAATGTACAAGATAAAAAATAACATGCGGTGTTGTTTTGCAGATGTTGCTGTTTTTCTTTCTTTCTGTGATATCTGAATTACAGTTTTCCTGAGTCTGTTATTGTCTTACTTGACTGTAACATAAGAAATCTCTAATATTAGTTGTTTATGCTTTAATATAGTATAGCACAAGACCGCATTCCATGCATTCGCTGGTGCCTTGCTTGGAAAGAGAAACCTTTTATCCCTCCTTAAAGGGACAGTTCACTCAAAAATAAAAATTCTGTCATTTCTTCCCTAAGCATGGTGTTTATTTTTCTGTTGGACACAAAATAAGAAGTTTGAAGAATAATCACACAGCTCTTTTCCATTAAAAATGTTGATAATGACCACTTCTGTAAAGCTTTTTGTCTGCACTGTTCTTTAAGAATAATATTCTATTCTAGTGTCCAGGAAGGGGTAGGTTATGTGACATGAATGTGATGATATATTTGCATATTATGGACATATGAAGATCTCACATTTTCATAACTATTGTTGTGTGGCCACAACAAAACGAAATGAACAGAACACATCCCTTTCTAGGCAGCATATTATTCACAGTAAAATAATAAGCCATATTTTTTTGTTTCAGGCTTTACACAATGTCCGGAGAAGACAATAACACAGACTATGATGATTTCCTTAGAGAACTTCGAAACATACAACCAATAAAAACCCAAAATAATGTATCAGAAAACATAACCAAGCTGAACCAACATGAGATCAGGATGATCTACTTAATTACATATTCTGTTGTCCTGATCCTCGGTGTCACCCTCAACTTCATCGTCATTGTCATCAGTTGCCTGAAAAACAAGAAATCTCCGACGGTTGCCATTTGGATTATGGCTTTAGCTGTAACACACTTAGTCTCCAGTGCCTTCATTGTTTTTCAGCTCCTCTATGCTTACAATAACTTCAAATGGAATTACGGAAACGCAAGCTGCAAGCTGTCATCCTATATCACCTACGGCAGTATGTACTCCACGGCAGCCATGCTGAGTCTCTGGAGCATTAGTTCTGCTTTTTCAAAAAGTGAGTGCTTCAAAAATTGCAAGAATTGTAACATCATTCTGATTTCATTCTCCTGGACCATTGCAGCAGTCTTGGCATGTCCTTCGCTGTTTTCCAGAGAGGTCCGATATTCTCAGTGCATTGATGATTATGACTTGGACAAAACGAAAACAACTCAAGACGGCATTGCAAGGCTGAAGGCAGTCGTTATCACGAGATTTCTCTTTGGGCTTCTTGTGCCAGCTTTGATAATGTTTCTCAGCTGTTTGACATCAGCTCGTAGAACGTCCAGAGATTGCAAGAAGCAGGCACAGATCATCTGTGCTATAAAGATTGCCTTCTTTGTGTTCTGGGGCCCTCAAATCTTCTTAACCATGCTTCAAGTCACTGTAAATGACAGCCTGGGTCCAAGTATGTTAAAATATGGACTTCCAGCAGCTACTGCACTGGCCACAGCCCACTCTTTTACCAGCCCGATCATCTATTTGTTATTGGGATGCAATATTAAAATGAAGTGGATGGCAAATGACCCAGGTCAGTACGAAATGAGGGCTTATAACACTGTTGCCTGGCACCAATAAGGTCTCCAGATCAAGTCCCAAATGAGCCAGGAGGTCTGGCTGTGTGGAGTTTTTCAGAGTTGAATTGGAGACACTAACTTGTATGTGTAGTGAATGAGGAGTGTTTCCACCTATGATGGAATGGTCATCCATGCAGTGTTTTCTACACCCGTGGCCCAGCATCCCAGCAACCCTATAGATGATAAGCAGTTTGAAGAATGGATGGATGATTCAGATCACAACAATGAACTGATGCGCTTAGGAAAATGCTGACCATGAATTGTACACAGGTATTAAAGATTGATGTAGCAATTATAAAATACATCAGCAATAGGGTTGCCACCTTCAGCGAGGCAAAATAAGGGACACACATTCACACCCCCCGGAAAAAATTTTTTTTTCTACATTTTTTTTTATTAATTTGCTTAAATTAGGACTACATTTAATCTAAATGACTTAGCATTTTTAAACTTTTTAAAATGTCAAATTGTATATGACATATGCTTATTTATTATGTATATATTTATGATTAATATAAATGCTAAATTAATAAATAGGGTCTAACATTAATTATAATCTATTAATTCATCTGTCTAATAATGTCTAAAAATATAATAATTATGTCTGTCAAGCTCTAACAGACTATCCAAATTTTAATAAAACAATAGAGTTATGCCTTTAGAAGATGTGTCTGTCACTTTAAAAGTATGGTTCACCCAAAAATGAAAATTATGTCATAATTTACCCAGGTTGTTCTAAACCTGCAAGTTCTTTCTTCTGTTGAACACAAAAGAAGATACTTTGAAGAATGTGGGAAACTAAACAGCTGCTGGTCCTCAGTAACTTTCATAGTAGAGAAAAAATACTATCAGAGTCATTGGGGACCAGAAACTGATTGGTTACCCACATTCTTCAAAGTATTTTCTTTTACATTCAACAGAAGAAAGAAATTATTACAGGTTTGGAACAACTTGTGGGTGTGTAAACGATGACAAAATTTTCATTTTTGGGTGAACTATCCCTTTAAGTCAGACAGTCCACCGTGAGCAATTGCTTCTCTGCAAACTGTGCGTTCATCAGTTACTGGACAGAGCCCCTGATAACTTTCCCATTCAGCCCTATATCTGGAGAGTCTTGTGTTCAAAGGGCAGATGTGAGCTCCAGATGTTTTAAATCGCGCAGGTTTAGCGCATGCAGTGCTCGCGTGAGAGCGCTTTAACTGCGCGCGATCAGGCGACTCCATCATCGCCATGGAAACAAAGAAGCCAAGATGAGCTTCTCTAACTTTTTATGAAATTGATTTCATTATAATTGCTATTATAGGTGCTAAATTGGTGCAAAATACTTATTTGTTGATTCAGCTTGTTGCCCTTTCTAAAATACGGGACAAATCGCGTCCCGTATTGATTTGATACGGGACGCATCGTTTTACCTTTAAATACGGGACGATTCCGTATTTTAAGGGACGGGTGGCAACCCTAATCAGCAAGCACTGTTACATACACACCACGTCCACAAAAATGCATGCCAGCAATTTCTGTATTCCAACTGACAAGTGGACCATTTCTTTTCACTCCTAATCCAAACTCTGAAGATTATTCTGAAAATTGGCCCTTTATGGTCCAAATTCATTCTTACTTTCAAGTTAAATGCTGATTATGTTGATACTGCATCACATGACTTACTGCTAGAATAAGCATTGCTACAGAAACACTAACCCACTATCTACTGTATATCCTCTAGTATATGAATATCAACCTTATAAAGGACCATTTGAAGCTGTTTTTTTATTGATGGTGTGTCATAATATTGTTGCTGTTTTGTCATAATACTGTAATGTTTTGTTTATTTGTTTATAAGAATGTGTAAGTATATGATTGTAGTCTATATATGGTTGCAGTGTAACGAATAGGCTATATTACAAATTAATGTATTTTCATGTTATGTCTTTACAAACACTACAACCAGGAAGTATGACCACATTAGCCCAGTTATATCAGCACTGCACTGCCTCCCTATTAAACATTGTATACATTTTTAAACTTGTTGATTACTTATGAAGTCCTGAATGGTTTAGCTCCTCAGTACTTGAGTGAGCTCTTATCACATTATAGTCCTTCACATACGCTGTGATCTCAAAACTCTGGCCATTTGATAATACCTAAAATATAAAAATCAACTCTTTTTCTATTTCTGCAACAGTCTTCCTACTGCTGTTCAGGAGGCAGACACACTGTCAGTTTAAATTTAGATTAAGACTCATCTTTTCAATCTGGCATACACATAATACTAATCACATTTCTGTAATTCAAATCCTTTAAAGGATTTTGAGGCTGCATTAATTAGGTCAACCAGGAACACTTGTTACATTGTAAGAAGAATGTCATGTACATTAATATTAATCTGTTTTATTCTTATTCTGAGATAGTCACCTGGATTTGACTGTTTACTATTGTCCTCTTTGTAGAGCTGCTTTACAGCAGAATTTAATTTTATTGAAACATTATTTTCATGTTTAATGCTGTAAAGCTGCTTTGACACAATCTGTACTGTATAAAGCAGCTATATAAATAAAGGTGACTTGACAAATGAGAAAAAGAGAATAAGCTGATCAAGACTAATCACTGTGCATTTGCAAAACATTTCATATATATAAATTGTCTCGTAATCCAGGACTAAGCAATAGCCAGATGAGTTTAATCAACAACTGCCTGCAAACTTGCATTCAAGTCTATCTCTATTTATTAACACCAACTTTCTAATATCCAATCAATTCCCAATGGACAAAATGAAGTGCTGACCTTCAGGTTTTCCTCTCCTGCTCAAGATGAACGTCACAGTAGGCAAAAAGGGTGGTCACAAGTTCCGTTTCTTGTCAGTTTAAATAACTTAAAGACCAGCCAGAGGAGAATGGGATGTTTGTTCCACCCAAGGTTTCTTCCTGCTTTTGATTTTTATTTTTATTTCAGGTGGGGCTGCATTTGGCTGGATTACAGAGTATTAAAGCACTATTTCTCTGCTTTTTTTTTGAGAGGATTGTAAACCAGGGAAGTAAAATAATGGGGAGAAAGCAGATGACTGTGGCACAATTATATCATATACAGGTTTTGGGTAAAGCCCTGAGCATTTTGTTAGATGATTCCCACCTTATGTATCAAAAGTTTCACCTTCTTCCTTCTGGCATTTAGTTTAGAACTCCTATTAGTGAAACTAGTCGGTTTAGACATTCATTTATCCCCTCAGCTGTAAAATTTTAAAATCTAAGGTAAAAACCTTTTTAGGAAGGAAATTGAGAGTGTTTTTTGTATTGTGCGTTTTGTTGTCTTATGTGATATGCTTGTATGCTGCAACCAAATTGACTGGGTAATAAATAAAGATGAACCAAACTGAACTAACCTGTTGCACAAAGAGCTATTCAAATAAAATTGTAATTGTAAAATTATAATAAGACTATATGAAGATTAGAGAAATAATAATTTTAAAAAAGCTTGTCAGCTTGTGGTCACATGTCAAGAGAAATCTATCTAGAGCTGTGGTTTTCACGCTCTCATGCCACACCTCCATTTTCTCACACAGTCTAAAGCAGGGGTTCTCAGACTTTTTGGGGCCAGGGACCCCTTACAGGCAAGAACATTTTCAGAGGACCCCTTCATAATTAAATCAGTGATTAAGTGTATAATTTGTACTCTTAAATGCCATAGCAACTTCCGTTTTTAATTTTTCTGGATTCCAATTTAATGGGTTAAGTCTTATTATAAGTCTTATAAGTCTTTAATTTTATTAATTAAAAATGTTATTAAAAATGTAAAAAGTAATATACAGTATCCATATGGAATGTTTTACTTATTTCAGAAACTGTATGTTGTTTTAATTTTTCTGTGTCTATAATTTATTACAAACATAAAACATTGACAATTTCATCTTTTAAAATGTCATCAAATGAAAATCTAATAATTCCTTTTAATTTTGACAGTGGTTTGACAGAGGTTTACTGTAAAAATAAATAAAAATAAATAACAATAGTGTGATTTTTTCAATAGTGTTAATTTTTAATAATTGGATTATTATATTCTTCTTATATAATCTACTACTACTACTATTACATTGAGAACATTGTACTGTACAATCGTAATGGCAAATTTTCTTGCCATATAGCTGAAACAATTTTCTTGCCATATAGCGCAGCAGCTGGTCAGAAACAACACGAGATCATGCAATACTGCGACTGTCAAGAGGTTTTTTTTTTTTTTTTATAGAAGCGAGCGGAAGAGTTATACAACAAAGGAAGACTGGATTAAAATTGGGGCTGCCCCATTAATAGATCGCTAGCCTATTCTGCGTTCAAGCGAGCGCAAGCATAAAACTTGCCGCAAAGCACCATCAAAATTAATCACTGTCTTGAAAAAACAGTAAGGAGATATTTTTTATTATTTAGGCTATTAAACTAGTGTTCTCAGCTGAGATGGAGATGCTTGCATGGAGATGTTTTGATTTTAATTCTTTCTTTTTAAAGTAGACATTTCAAGCTTTCTATATATTTCTCATGTGAGCCAAGCAGCCTATATGCTGAGTTTAGTTTCATTTTTGTAAGGCGCTCCGGACTGGAGACCGAGATGGCGCAGCCTATTTGTTTTCTTTATTTTACAAAAGTACTGCATTTTGTTGATATTGTGAGTATACACAAATAAAAGTAAACCCTTTACAGTGTGGAATGTTATACTCTTATCTATATGAGGAAAAATGATAGCGTATTTTAGGCTGTTTCCACTGTTATTGGGGAAATGTGATCGCGCCGCACCATCATGTCCTGCATTAAGCGTGCATTAGCTTCCACGCTCCGCAAAAAAACTCGGATATGCACCTAACAGCGCACATTTAGGTTAAATGTTTACACTAACATTGTGACATGCTTTAAGTCTTTTATATCTATGGGTTTGTATTGTAGGCAAGTCAAGCGTTGATTTGAGAAGACTAAATTTATCAAACATGCGGTCAACTCGCTGTCGGCCACTTTAAAAAACAAAAACATGAATTTAACAAACAAAAGAAATGCTCCAAACATTTTTTTTCTAAATTAACTCCATAAAAACCGAAAAGAAATATAACCACTTTGATATAAAAAAAAAACTGAGGCTACACTTCAACCAGGACAGTTAAGCCTTCAACAAGGCTAGTAAGTTAAACGTCTCCTATACTGCATGTTGAAATTAGACTAGCACAGCACTTAACCATGAACAGAAAAGCCACACCACACAAATGGCTTTTAATTGGTTTATTTCGTTAGCAAACATGTAACAATAGTGAGATTGTTAAGTTCTTTCCATTAATCAATATCTTACTTTCACATTTAAAATATTTAATGAGGTTAACTTATAGGCCTACTCTACTTGTGGTCAGTCTGCACAAGATCAACATTCTCGTTTGCTTTGCAGCCCCTTTAAATACAAGACCAAGCATTCGATCATCAGAACATCCACAAATCTTTCTACAGCTTTGTTGGCAGGGCCAGAGTGAATTTTAACGCTCTCGCCGGCAGCGGTGCGAACGAACAGTCAGAGACATATATGTTGATTTCTTGAACCCTTGTGATTGGCCGTTGCATTCAAGTTAGTCAGAATTCACTTGGCTCTAAAGACAGGATTTTTTCCCCCTGCACGTTGCGATTCTTCTCACTGTAACTCAATGTAATTAAATAAGAGGTTAATTTAAAGGAACTTTGTGAGATCGCGATGAACTTAAGTGACACCTTTTTAGTGATTATAAAGTAAGGGTTTTTTGCACACTTTCTAGGCTAAATCAGGCCCAGCTCCAGAATCAAATCACTGAGGGTGCTTCTTAAATTAGTGAGGGTGCTCTAACCATATACAGTGCCCTCCATAAGTATTGGAACAGTAAAGACAAAATTGCTCTGTTGGTTGTGGAGTCAAGACATTTGCAAATATGATTAAAAGATGAATATGAGACAAAACTACAGAATGTCACATTTTATTATTAGCCGTTTCAACACATACATGTTTTACCAAATAAAAAGAACAGCACTTTTAGAGTTCATCCCACTCATTGGTGTGAGCATAAGTGTTGGGACAGTTGAACATAAGGCAGATATAAAAGATTAAAATATATTATTTAGTTGCAGATCCCTTGCGCACAATCACAGCAGTGAGTCTGTGACC
>JAFVLL020042296.1:0-10154 GCA_021397915.2 Tor tambroides | reverse complement strand
TTTTTGTGAACAGTATTACATAGGGTATTAGGTAATACCTAATTGTTTATGCTACTGTATTCTTTGTTGTATTTATTGATGATGTTGGTTTTGTTTGTGGTTTGTTATTTGTTTAATCCTGCTATCTGACCCTGTCTTGACTAGGTCTCACTTGTAAAAGAGGTTTTAACCTCAATGTGACTTTCCTAGTTAAATAAAGGTTAATAATAATAATGACAACACTTTTTTGCAACTAAATTTCAATATTGTGATAATAGTGTATACCGTGATAAAAGCCTTAGCAATTAATCGCAACATGAAAATGTGTTACCGGCATATCCTTAGACATAACTGGCTCACAACAGGGTGCTGGGTAGGTTACGATGTGGGATGCCAGTTGTCACTTGGCACGCGTGAGCTTGCCAACAAGGGTACAGATGTAACCTTTTAAGATGTTATATTTTGCTGCAGTGCCCAAGGAGCAGTTGGGGGTTCGGTGCCTTGCTCAAGGGTGGAAGAGAGCACTGGTCATTCACTCCTCCCACCTACAATCCCTGCTGGTATCGAGACTCGAACCCGTGACCTTTGGATTACAACTCTGACTCTTTAACCATTAGGCCACGACTGCCCCCCTAAGATTGCCAACGTGAAACAATCATGGCAACTTCTGTGATCATGGCTCCTAATTGGTGGTTCTATGTCATACAGAGAAAGAGGCTCAAAGATGGCTGTTGTCACAGTCTTGTGAACAAAGATAGCTTGCAATAATTTTCTGCCAGTGTCAGAAATTCAGTATGATCATCGCACAGTGTGTTTGTTGCTATGACCTATGTTTACTGACCAGCCAATAAAAATGCGGCATGAAAAGGCATGTTGATCAAAGCAACGTGGTGCTAAAACTTCTGCTTACCTCAAACTCTTTTAACTTCCTTTTTCGCAGCTTCCTCTTTTTTCAGCGCGCATAAAAAAATACAGCAGCCGAACTGATTGATCATGTTCTTTTTGTTTACCTCTAGTGCATACTAATAACGTTTTATTCTTCATTAATAACTTGCATCGTAGCCTACGAGTCACTAGTTGTCATCATCGTACAGTCTGCATACATGTCGTACCTAAGTCTGTTAGATCCATGTCGCACAGTGTGATTTGCAATGATTTTATAAGATTGCTAGATTCGCACAGTCTGTAGAAGGCTTAAGACAGACAGCACAGATACAATATACCGAAACACATCCAAAACACAAACCTGTTTACGTTTATTTTACACATAACCAACTATGTTTACGTGAATACTCCACACGACGGGCATTTTGACATAATTGTGTGTGTATTTGACCATTCAAGTGAAATATTCATGATATTCAATAGCATGCACTGATAGCATGCTGTCCGAGAGAGGCACTTTCTGTGCGAGCGCTTCGGGTTTATTCGGGTGCATTAAGTTCTTTTTAACAGCTTATAAAAATTAATAACTTTATTAAACATCATGCACATCCTGAATTTGCCATCACATGCTGTCAGAGAGAGGCTGTTTCTGTGTGCACGCTTTGTCTGTGTGCAATTTAGTGCGAGTTCTTCACTGCATATTGGCTTAATAACTCTATGCAACATCAAGCACTCTTTACTTTACCATACATGCATGTTTCTTTATCACTCTTAGATTTATACAATTTTTTTAGTACTGTACTACGTGGATATATTTGCATACTCTGCAATAAATGCAAGTGAGACCCCATATGTCAGTATGTCAATGTAATGTATCTTTTAGGAAACAAGGATTACATACATAAGATATTTCCTGTAAAACATACTCCAATAATCTTTGCTTTACTCATATCTTTGAAAAATCACTTTTAACAGTGTACACAAAAAAAATAAATAAAACACAATAGTAATAATAATTGGAGTATAACCAGTTTTCACTCAGAAATTTCCAGTAAGTTTCACAAATAATTACAAACAAATGGCAAGAAACGTTTTGACTTGCATGCACTTTTCTTGTAAAACATACTCTAATAATCTGTTTTATTTAATTATTTTCAGGTGTGCTTGAACTAAAGTACAGAAAATATTCCTCTAATACAAATACAAATACTTTTTTGAGTGAGAGTTGCTAAATAATCTATTTTTCTAAACTTATCAATATAATATCAAAATTAAAAATATTGACAAATAGGTCACAGTTTATTGTTCTCTGTATGTTAGAATCCTCGCTGACTTACTGTTTTTACATTATTTTACTGCACTATATTTGACCCTTTTTAACATATTTATTTTATTTATTCATTTCTAAGATGCTTGCCATGATTTTTACATTTCACTGCTCTTTGTAGCTTGTATATGACAAATAGAAGACTATAATCTTAAAAAAAAAAAAAAAACTCTAATCTCGATTATTTGCAATCAAATAATTAAAAACACCAGCATACTGTCTAAGAATAATAGCCTGAATTATTATCTAAAATACAGTAGATATCTTTAGTGTATCTAAAAATGACCAATAATTCAGCAAGTCAATCATGGTGCTGCCATCTGGTGCTCAAAACATAACCTCACTTCTACATTATTTGGCAACAAATTAGATTTCTATTCATTTTGAACACATTTATTATCAGCACATTCTGTTAAAACCAATGCATAACTGGATGTAGAAGTGGAACATGAGCACAAACGTGTAATAAATTAAAAACAGAATAAATTAAAGATGAATTAAAAACTGTTTCAGTTACATAATGACATATAATGTAATTAAAAGAATGATAATTTGCTTAACTAAATGAGTATGACTATAGATCAGTTATATTTTAGAATGGTTAGATCAGACACCAAACAGTTACAAACAATCAAACAGTTAACTGAGATCTAAAAACAACTTTTGACAGATTTTGTGACTCTGAAATTCAACTAGCTAAACAAACAGTGAATTTTAATTGACTGATTCAGAAGAAGAATCAAAAATTGAGTATCCTTTGAGTCTTAAATTTTAAAAGTTGTAATGCATTTCATATTTTAGTGTTTGACAATCTACAATAAAGATTTTCTGTTTTTTGTTGTTAGTTAGTTAGTTATACTTTATTGTCCTTGTAAGGAAATTTTTCTTGGACTCAAAAGCTGCAGCAATACACAACATCCACATAAAAAACAACATCAGCAACAACATCAGCACCTTTGTTGTTGTTTTCGTAGTTCTTTAGTGTAGTTTTTCTAAGTGTTGATTTTTGTGAAATTGCACTAAAACCAATGAGGGTCAAGTCTGTAGGATCCCAGCATAACAAATATTGTACAGCCTTTGCAAAACACATCTATGTGTTGAAACATCCCATGCACAAAATCAGAAATATTCACCAAATTTCAAGAATAAATAGCCACAGTTGATGAACTCTTCTGCTATTATTGTTACAGTAGATTTTAACAAAAAAATCAGTAATGTCTGTTTTTTCCCCCTCCAGTTAATGGGAAAGGGATTTTTTGTTTGTTTGTTTTACTAAAGGTTGACCAATAATGGATTTTGCAGATACAGATAACCGGCCCCTCCAAAATCACCTCCAATCCAAACACACAGAAGAGCTTCCAGTCTGGAGGAAAGTCTCAGGAAGCAACATTCCATAAAAACTAACAATGTAACATTGTTTGTTTCTGATTTTAGAATGAGCAACAGAAAAATGTAACATTGTACTTTAAGAAGTAACATTCACGAACACACTTTTTATCCAGCCTCCATCTGAATGAGTCAGCAGAGATTTTTGCATGATGTGAGAAGCAGTTGCCGAACTTCTCATCATTATTCAAATGTGTTCTGACACGTGAAAATGAGGCTGAAAACCTTTTCAGTAAACAAGACTTCATATGGACTGCTTCAGTCTGTTTAGACCAAGAAAATATATTTCATTTAAATAATATTAAAATAAAAACGAACAAATATTTTAATAAAAATAATAATTAAATTAAAATAATACATTTAATACAAATTTTAAGACAGATGAGGTGTGCTTTTCATTTTTCAAAAAAATTCTCACGTGCTAAAAACACATTTATTCACTTCAGAAGAATAAAGATTATTCAGAAGCATTCAGTTCAGTGTTTAATTACTATTAAATTGCATGAGCTTATTAATTGCTTACTAATAATATATATATATATATATATATATATATAACTATTATATGAACTATAATACATCATATCAAAAACAAAACAAAAAAAAAAAACATAAAAACATCATGTTTGTGATGAAGACTGGTTGAAAAAAAAGCAATTCCTAATGTTTATTTGCATGAGCTGTTTTCTTAAAGTTTGCATGTTTTAGAGATAAACATTCAAATATGAATATAAACGTACAACAAAATAATAAACTCACCAAACTGAGTAACACAAATTCACTTTTCAAAAAAAAAAAAAAAAAACTTGCACGTACAAACAGAATTGTGTTTTGAAACGGTCCAGTTAGTTAAAGAAAAGCATGCTGGTTGAAATGAGGTGTGAACACTGATGATAAAGGTGAGATGAGGACAGCTGATGCTTTGCATGCAGTTAAAGAGAATATTAAAGCTCAGGAAAACTCATAAAACCATGAGAGGAGAAAAGAAGAGGAGAAGATCACTCAGGTTTGTGTTTTTCCCCCCATTTGTGAATTTTTAAAAAAAAAAAAAGTTACAGCTTTTGTGTTTGGAGTCAACCAGTATTGTCTTCCATTAGTCGACCACTTGGCTTCCATTCAATTTGCCAAAAATCGCTACTGAAATGAAAAATAATAACACTAAAGATTCATGTAGAAACATCTATTGTAGGTTGTCAGAAAGTAAACACATGAGAAATTTAGTCATTCCTTCTATTTTTATTTCTATTGTGTTAGGGCTCAATCTGACCCACATATTTTTGTTCAAAATTAGATGCATAGAAAATAATAATAATAATAATAATAATAATAATAATAATAATAATGCTTTTTGTCATGAATACGTGCAGTTATTTGCACCTCATAGTCACTACAAGTAAATATAATAAAATTAATATCTGAAATTGCTTGTAATTGATGTAAACATTATTTTCATAATTGTTCTTCCTCTGCCCTTTTGTTGTCATTTTCTCAAATCCGTGTGTGTTTTGTCAAATTGCATGAAAACCAGTGAGATCCCAAAACAACACAATTTTTTGTAGTCTTACCAAAACACATCTCTGTGTTGAGATTTTGCATGCACATTCATGACCCTAAATGAGAAATATTCGCCAAATTTCAAGAATAAATAAATCGTTGAACCAGTATAATAACCAGTTGGAAGATCAAATGCAAGTCAAATTGACTTGCAACACAACAAAAGGGTTTGAAAAACAGTCCAAAATATTATCAATAATGCATTACTTACTTTACTTTTAGTCATTTAGCAGACGCTTTTATCCAAAGCGACTTACAAATAAGAAAAAGTAACAAACTAAAAGTCAAAACTCTGTAAATACTATATAAACACACACATTTAAGAAAACAAAAGAAATTAAATAAAAATTACAAATGCATACAACATTTCAAAAACTAAACATTTAAATGAAAACAAAAAAAGTAAAGCTAAAAACAATTTAAAATATTAAAACAACAAAAGATATTAATAAAAATATTATTAATGTATAATGCAATAATCTTATTGTTGCAGAATCCTGATGCATGCGAGATAATGGAGAGCAAACTCTTTATACTCCTCATTTTAATCGGTATGTTATCTTCAATGCATATGTTTACTGTATGTGTCAGGTATTTGACAGAGAGAGTTTGTTTTATGCTTTATTGACTATTACTGGGTGTTTTTTTCTAGGTTTTTCCACCTCACCGGTCCATCAGCAGTCTACGAATGTCTACTACTTTGTGTCAGAGTTAAAAACGTTCGCCGAAGCCCAGTTGTACTGCAGAGCGATGTACACGGATCTGGCGACTATTGAAAACACGGACGATCTGAAAACACTCCAGGCCGATCAGGTCACATACACAGGCGCGTGGATCGGGCTGATGGAAACCGGTGGTTTTCACTGGCACTGGGCTCTGGCAGACACACGCCTTTATAAAGACGGAGAGATAAAATACAGAAACTGGGCAGCGTTCGAGCCAGACGACGGAGTGTATCAAGACTGTGTCATCATGACATACAAAGGGCTTTTTAAAAACACCAACTGCCTCGATATCTTCAACTTCATTTGTTATGATGGTGAGTAATGCTGGGCGATACTGAAAAATAACATCATGATTTTTCCAGCCAGGATCGCGATCCACAATCTTATCACAATTTTGGTTGTAAGACTATTTTTCAAGTTACTGAGTAGTACAGCCAAAATAATTCCCTTATTTAAAAAATGTGACCATGTCGGTGAAAACCCAGCTAAAGTCATTTTTTGGTGATTTACTGTTTTCTGTATAAAATCATCCTTCATAAGGTAAAGAACATTCTGTGAAAATGTAATATTGATATCTTTATTACTGAGTAAGACCATGTCAAAGTCTGAAATCATAGTGAAATTAATGGTTGAAATTTTGATGCTTGTTATCTCATAATTAGATATTTAGACTTTTTAGCCTGGATTTCACAGAGAGGGTCACAAATATAGCCTTACATCAGGTTATTGTTAACCAAATTATTAAAAAAAATTGTGAATTGAAATAATGCTGAATTGAAAAAAAAATAAAAAAAATACATATACATTGGATGAAACTAAATCACATAAAGAGCTTAGTAAAAAACTATTAAACACTATTAAAGCCATATAGATTTTTTTCAAAAACTAAAACTAATAAAAATGAAAAAGCGCATGACATAATTACTATAACACAGACTGAAATTAAAATTAAAACTACGAATATAAAAATGAATCCTAACTCAAAGTATTCATAAAAACCATAATAAATTACACTAAAAATGTCATTACTTAAAATTAACTGAAAAATATTTTTTTTAAAAACTTATTTCAGCTAGTTGCTAAGGCAACATTTCTGATTTTTGTTTAAAGCTGAAATACAAAAATAAACTAAATAAACTAAAAACTATAACTTAACTACATAGACTCATAAAAATGTTAAAAACAGACAAATGGCTTATTTTTTAATTTAAACAGAAGATAAAATGAATTCAAAATATGAACAAAACTATACTAACATATCAATAAGACTAAAATAACAATGTTAAATAATAGTTTAGTATTTATTATTTTTAATTAGTTTTTCACATTCTTTGTTTATATTTTAATGTTAGTTAAAGCTTTAGAAACTTTATGTTTTTGTTTTGTTTTATTTATTTTTTTAATATGAATCAATATTGTCAGCCAGCTGAAATAAAACATAAAAGTTTTTATATTTCATTTCAGTTAAAGTTTATTTTATAACGTAACATGTTTTATGGTTTTAGTTTTAGTTAACTATAACAACCCTGGTATGCGCTACAGTCTCTGCTGACCTGCATCTTTTGCTCGTCTACAGCGAACAGCACTGAGCAGCGATACGTCTACATCAGCTTTTTCTACACATGGAGAGAAGCTCAGCGGTACTGCAGACAGTATCACACCGATCTGGTCAGCGTCAGGAACCTGGACGAGAACAATCAGATCATGGATCTGATTCCCACGCTGGGATTCGCATACATCGGCCTGTTCAAAGACGACTTCACCTGGTCTGACGACAGCACGTCGTCCTTCAGAAACTGGGATTTGCTTCAGCCAGATTTTCTCGGAGAATGCGTTGCACTGACGGAGAACAAATTTTGGAAAACGGAGCTCTGTGGAAAACTGAAACCATTTTTCTGCTACCGCAGTGAGTGTTTTGTCATTTACAAATGTAAAGTGTGCTGAGCTGACACTAATTATTATTAGTAGTAGTAGTAGTAGAGGTATTATGTGCAATGTCTTGATTTAAGTGATGATCATGATCAGTAATTGCTAGTGAATTTCACAATTAATTACAAAGAAACAGAAGTAAAACTTTGTAGTAGAAAGATAAATAGTAATTTCTTGTAAAACAATCTACCAATCTTTGTTTACAAATAATCTTTTCTTTTCCAAATTATATCGGTTTTTTGAAAGTCAATACTATAGGCTGTAATGTTTTGTTCAGGTGCAGCTGGTATAAAGAGACAGATCCTGAGACTGGAGGTGAAATCTGCTCTGAACGTCAATGATCCGGATATGAAGACGGCCATCTTAGAGGAGGTGAGTTGCTTTAGTTCCCTCATAACACAAACCAGCTTAATTATGCAAACTTCTGAATGGTAGTGTATCAAACCGGGTGTGTTTTGGTCATTAGATCCAGCAGAAACTGCAGAGTCTGGGAGTGACAAACGTCACCAAGCTGGAATGGAGAACAGCAGCAAACGGGATGGTTTTTCAGAAGAAAGAGAGCAAAATGAGTGTAAAGCAGAAGAGATGAGCTCCTGCGGTAACGATGCACTGACACTCGTAAATACCGGTGTTCATCACACCTGCACGGCGCCTCAATTAGACTAACCCTAACCCTCGCAGACATTCACGCTATAGACAGAAAATGAACAAATAATGTGAAAAAAACCAAACGCTTGTACTTACTCTTAAACCACTGCTAAACCATCAGATATACTTACCCAATACTAAAAATGACTTCATGAGACTATAATATGTTTTGATTGCTGATGTTTCAGTGCTCAGATATACCACAGTGACCCGTATGTGGTTAACAACTGAAATGAAAAAACCATGGTCATATTTTTAATCACTGAGGACCAGAAAGTAAATGTCAAATATGGTGTTGGTGCATCCCTATTTTGTTATATTTATATGTGAATATTTGGGAAAAAATGAATATGAAATGATATTATAATACTTATAATATTTAAAATGTATTATGATTTGTGGTTATGGTTGCTTTTTGTAATAAAGCACATACATCATGTTCTTGTGTTCAGTTTAGTGTTATTTTACCATCATAGATATAATATAGCTTTTACAATATTTTTGTTAATGTTTTTTTTTCTGCTTTCACATTAATTTTAGTTAAAGTTCTAGTAATTTTGCTGTGTGTTTGCCATTTTTATTCTTTTTTAAACATGTATAAACAGTTTGGTTTATTTAGTATATCAGTTACAGTAGGTATTTTAGTAGTTAAATTAAACAAAAATGAGAAATATGACTTTGGCAGCTAGCAGAAATAAGTTAAATTTTTTTAATTAATTTTATTCCAGTTAACAATTTTAAAAAAATAATAATTATGCTCTCACAATGTGAAACAGACAACAAATGCTGTGCCTCACCTGATGCTGTCAATATACTGATTTACTTGAATTTACTACAAAATTAATATACTATATAATTTGATTTAATAATCTTATGTTTATGGACTAAATATGTGTTCCTGATGATGAGAAAAAAATAAATAAATTAAAAAATCCAGTTTTTTTTGCAACAAATCTGTGAAACATGTTCGTCAATGAGACAAAAACCAGATGGGACTTTTATCCATGAAGAACCGATTGGTCTCTAAATGACGGGTGGTTAAAAAAAAAAAAATACTTGCTAAGAAATCCATTTTATACTCAGAATAATGCCAGTATTTAGCTGATCTTCTGCAGTAAAGGTTTGGTGAGTCCTCTAGAGGGTGCTGTGTCTGATCTTCTGCTGCTTGAACTCCACTATGTAAAGCAGTTCTCAGTCCTGTTCCTGAAGATCTTCATCAGCTGGTTCAGATGTATTTGAATATGGTTGGAGCTCAAGCTTTCAGGAAAGCAGATCTTCAGGAGCAGGACTGAAGAAACATCATCTGATCATTCTGAGCTCCTGCTGCATTCAGCTTCTTTCAGGCTGTTCAGACAACAGACTTCATTCATGGGAAAGAACC
This sequence comes from Tor tambroides, assembly GCA_021397915.2. Classification (NCBI taxonomy): domain Eukaryota; kingdom Metazoa; phylum Chordata; class Actinopteri; order Cypriniformes; family Cyprinidae; genus Tor; species Tor tambroides. The sequence continues at coordinate 340 of JAFVLL020042296.1, read as the reverse complement.
GTAAGCTGGGATTCGAACATATCGTTATGCAACTATGGCACACTGTATGGAAAACAGTGGCATCCCAAAATGCAGTGCACTTGACACGACTTTCCATTTTCAGTGAGAAGGACTGTGCACACCACAGGTCATTTCGGGCGATTCTTGATCTCCTTATCTCACTATTTCATCAGACTTTCAAATGCCAAAAATAACCATATATACAGTGGGTACGGAAAGTATTCAGACCCCCTTAATTTTTTTCAATTTTTTTTATGTTGCAGCCTGATACTGCAATTGTTTAAATTCTTTTTTTTTTCTCATTAATCTATACTCCGTACCTCATAATGACAAAGTGAAA
>JAFVLL020042295.1:0-10186 GCA_021397915.2 Tor tambroides | reverse complement strand
TGACGCTGTTCCCCATAGCGACCCCTAGAGGACGCAGTGTCTCGTTCCCTACTCTCAGGGAACCATGGTTACATACGTAACCTGAGACGTTTTTTGATGTTGGTATGGTGGCATTTCTGTAGGGAGAAACACTAATATTTAAGTTGTTTTTCCACTGAGCTTTTACCTTTTACTTTTAACCAATTTGAGTTGAACTTGAGAATCAAATCAGTCCAAATCATGACAAACTGATCATTTCATTTGAATAGGCCTGACTCAAAAGAATAATTTATCAATTTTACAAAGTTTACTTCTTTCATTAAATCCCATTTTAAGTCAGTAACAACAAACAATGTTGTCTGTTCCTCACACAAAGCTGACTTTAGAAAACATGGAGTATAGCAAAATAGTAATACGAATTACTTTTATGATGCCTTTTGTCATTTAGGAGCTTTTTGGAACACTAGTCCTCATTTACTTCCAATATGGAAGAAATGGAAGAAAACTGCACCCTAAAATTCATATTTTTTGCTCTATGGAAGAACGAAGTCATAAAGGTTTAAAGTTGTTTTATGATGACAGAAGGCATGGATCACTCAAAAATGAAAATTCTGTCATAATTTTCCGTCATAATTTTCTCATGTTCTTTCAAAACTGTATGACATTTTTCTCCTGCAGAACACAAAAGATGATACTTTGAAAGTCAATGAAAGTCAATGGGGTCCAAAACAACAGTAGACCACATAGACATTCATCATATGAAAACAAAAAACACAAAGATATTTTTCAAAATATCTTTTTGTTCCACAGAAGAAAAGTTTAGAACAACATTTGGTTGAGTAAATAATGCAAACAACCTTAGCCAACCCTGAGCTTCATGAGAAAGCCCAGCAAAATCAGACCCAAACAACATTAAACTAACTAATCTGGTCTTGTCGGCAAGGAAGTCATGCATAAAAGCTTTCCCAACAAAATTTGCAAACTTTTTAAACACGTCTGGCTCCAAGCAGAGTGTTTACAGAAAGATAGTAGTGAAGACATTTATGGCTTCTTAGCTTACACTTTAAAAGCCAAACTCTCAGATCAATATACAGCCAGCAGGTTTCTGTATGTCTGCACATGTTCTCAATTAACTCTTCTATAATTTTCAATAAGAAAGAGTTGCTCATGGCCTATAGCACTTCAATAAGGTGAAAGGCTTCCTGGCACCGGTTCAGGGTTTCTAATTCCAACATAATTGTGCACGCTACAGTCCACAATGTCTGACGATGATTAACATGAGACTAAATAGAAAGGACTGTGCTGTGTTGTGCTGGGGGCGAGCTCAGGATATGAGCCGCCCCACCGGAGCCCGATGTTAAGAGAAATGGTCCGCTGCTAAAACACTGTTGCCTATTGTCACTTGCTTACCTTTTCCACATTCTGCAAATGCCGCCTAGTCAACCACAATTAATTGTAGTCAATTAGTGCATAGTTTTTCAACATAGCTTTCCCCATTCGCAGCAACCATTGCCGACAAACGCTAATGAGGATGCAGATGAGAGTCGGTTCAGCTGTGTTAAATTTATCAAACAAGTACGGAAGTGTGTGCTGCATTGCAATACCACAGATGTGGTTGATGGGGGCTATACTGTAACATAAGGTTTGCTGGTAAATTGATAGCCTCAGTTTAGGGCTGAATGGTGAGAACTCTCAAATGAAATCATTAAAAAATATTTGACTTTCCAGCATGGGTTATAAATTCAGAATGTGACCTGGCGCTATTAGTCTAGCCAATTGGAAGTGCAAAGTGCGACATCTGCAGCCACCACAATCATGAAACCTCCAATTTCAAGTTAATGTTTCCAGCATGCTGAAGATGTAAATTCTGTCTGTCAGTGCTCCGCATATGACTGTATTTTACCAGCTGCTAAAAATACTTCCTTATTTGTATTAAGTTAACACTCCTGTACTGACTGTTTGCCTCTATGACAGAGATGTTGAGTTTTCAGGCTCAGTCTGGCTGAGGTGGAATCATTTTTCCACACATTTACTGAATTAAGAAACTTTTCTGGGTCATTCACAATCTGCTGTGGTGGCTCAAAATGTCACTTTCATGCTTGTCAGACAGAGACTCAATAGAGACACAGGTCTCTGGCTTGATGAACTGAACAAAATCCTCTTTAGAATGATCGATACAGCTTGTTCGGATCAAGCGTGCATGTGTGTGTGAGAGAGAAAAATGGTGTCACCACACCTGTGGGTGCATGCAAGGTATTTCTAAGGCTGAGATGTTTTGCTCAATGTTATTGTGCGTCTCTGACACACACACACACCTGTCTGAGCTATCACTTTCACCCAGTCATCATGATCTGTGGCGGAGAGATTCTTCATGCCCTGTCAACATGCCTGGCAACCGCCACAGCAACATCCTCAACACCACAACAGGCGGCTCGTCGTGCTGCAGGCTTCAGTGGCAGCTGCTGTTGTCCTTTTATGCTCCTGAGTCTCTCCCTCACTGCAGTCAAACATGCCAAGATTTATCACACAATAAGGCTACGTTCTAATTGCCAGATAGTGCCCTGGGAAGTGCACTTCAGCATTCCAAAAGAACAAATTTTGTCAAGTTAAGTGAGCCATTCTAGTGAACTCTGCATAGAGATGCTGTGAATTGGAACACAACCACATATATACACTAATTTCCCTCTCTTGAACAATCTTTTACTAAATGACACATGATAGGAGTAGTTTTTTGACCTTTTTGCCACTTCCATTGATAGAATAGCGAAGAAAAGATAGGATACGATAGAAGACAACAAGAAAACTGGAAAATGTTACAAACTAATGTTTTTTTAATTACCTATAAATCAGAAAGAAATCACATGATATAATCAATATTTCAAATGCCACCTATAGAGTATTACAGATAAACACACACATACATATATACATATATATATATATGTATATATATATATATATATAAATAAATATAAATATATATAATTTATACCGTAGGGATGGTCATTTAATGAAACTCTAATATAAATATTCTTGAGATACTGGATTTTTGACTTTCATGAGCTGTAAACTCTAATCATCAAAATTAAAACAAAAAACTTTTTGAAATGTTTTACTTTACATGTAATGAATCTAGAATACATGAAAGTTTCACTTTTTGAAATAAAAAAAACAAAAAAAACCCCAACTTTTTCAAGATATTTACATTTTTTGAGATGCACTTGTATATATAGTTTAGGCCCTCCCTGACGGTTCCCCTCTGATATATATATATATATATATATATATATATATATATATATATATACACATAGAACATCCAACTGACATTGTAATACACCCCAGACTTTCTAAATGGAACCAAACATCAACGTATAATCAATTAATTAAATACCAAATTTTTGTAATTACTATAAACAATGTGGTGTTTATAGCTAATTGAAATCAGTATGGCTGAATTAAATTGTTTTGATGCCTGTGTTAATTGCTGAGACAGTACTTTCTAATCACTTGTAAAAACAAGGGGAAAAACAAGCATGATTAGTCCAAATTATTCATGTAATCATTTGTGTGTTTTTGCAAAAGTAATAAAACTCCAGTTGTTTGACTGCTGAGTTTCTTTCACTGTTGAATTACTCTTCCTGTCATTCCAAATCAACTTCCCACGGGGTGTGGCCAATTCAATTCAAATTTCAGCTTATGAACTGAAAGGAAGCTCATTCTTCACCTCTCCAGTACATGGAATGGTCTACCTCAGTGTAGACATACACGTGTGTGTTTGTCCATGACTAGATTAATGACCTGGACATGAAGGTCGTGAGATGTTGTACTCCAGAAGAACATGAACTGCCCCTGTGGGAGTGTTTGAAAGGCCTAGAGGGCAAGAGCACCACATCAGTCTTACAAACACTCACTGTAACATCTAAGCCCTCTATAAAACCTATTACACCCACCCAACAAACTCCACACAGCGTACAAAATGTGATTCACACCAAATGTGACACTACAAAACGACAACTGTCATCTTCATTCCAAATAAACATTGTACATTGCACATCAAATTATTCAGGTTGACTGATTTTGACACTTTGCACAGAATTTTTTCCTTTAATGAGGACATAAAACTTACTTGATACTGAATACGTCATATCAACATAAATCATGAAAGACTGCCACAGTTTCCACAAAAATATTAGGCAGCACAACTATTTTTAACTTTCATAATAATAAGAAATGTGTCTTGAGCATTAATTAGCATATTAGAATGATTTCTGAAGGATTATGTGACTCTGAAGACTGGCATAATGGCTGATAAAAATTCAGCTTTGCCATTACAGGAATAAATTACATTTTCAAATATATGAAAACAAATTTTTTTTAATTGTAGTATTATTTTAGAAAATTACTGTTTTTACTGTATTTTTGATCAAATAAATGCAGCCTTGGGAGCATTAGAAAATTTCAGAAACTTTTGAACAGTAATGTACATGAGACATATAATTATATCTATGTTTATATATATATGTTTGCTAGCTGATACCAATTACAGCAGAGAAGCAAATTTGCCAGCGTGTGCCTCATTGCCTTTCTCTGCATGGCTGTCATCCCACTCCATAAGAATGACGCCACCGTGCACTTCTTCGTGTAACATGGACTTCAATTAGATCGTGATTGCAACCCACTGTTTGCAGAGTCAAAACACCACCTTTCTCCAGGAAATATTTTAACAGCGGCGTAATTGCCTCCATCTGTGTCAACTCTGTGATTATACTCAAATGCTTTTGCAGCAACGTACACACACGGGAGAAAAAGAGTAAGCGGGTGGGATATAGATGCAAAAAAAAAAAAGTAATGGGGCTTATGACTGTCTGCTCTTTGTACACGTACTGTAGTTGAACTGCCGGTTTGAGGAGAAGCCTCATTTTGCAGTCCATTCATTCGTAACAACGGTGGAGCGTGACAGTTCTCTCCTACACTGATGTCTCCCTCCCTTTTGATGCCTGGTTTAACAGCGTTGACATTTGCTGATGAGTTTCTGTGCAAACAATGACTCCGTCGCTCTCATAAGTGAGCGTAGTTAACGTTTACCAGTGGCAGGTACTTTTGGATTCTACCCCAGTGAGAAAATTATTCAGTGAGTTTTGGTGGGCTGGGGTAACTTTTTAAACAATCTGTAAGTAGATTTCAGGAACTACAATCTGTCAGAACCAAACTGCATTTTGGCACAGTTAGATATATATGGATAATATACATACAGTATAAACAGAATATTGTGAAATATTATTACAGTTTAAAATAACTGTTTCCTATTTTAATGTATTTTATAGTGTAATTTTTTTCCTCTGATGGAAAAGCTGAATTTTCCTCAGCTAGTACTCCAGTCTTTAATGACACATGATCCTTTAGAAATTGTTCTAATATGCTGATTTGGTACTAAAGAAACATTTCTAAATAGTATTATTATTAAATTATTTTTTCAGGATTCTTTGATGAATATTAAGTTCAAAAGAACATTTTTCATTTGAAATACAAATCTGTGTCTGTAACGTCACTTTTGATCAATTCAATGGTGCTTGTTGAATAAAAGTATTTTCCTTCCAAAAAAGTGACCTAAAGTATTTGAACTGTAGTACAGTAGTAAATATGTACTGTATGTATATTTTGGTTTTACTTCCTTTGGCATAATAATTCACTCCTGTTTGACCCCTCACATAAGGATACTGTTGAAGTTTAAGGAGCATTAAATTAGCCGCTAATCATGTAATTGATACGGCTGACTTAAAGGTCATGACCAGTAAAGGGTTAACACCACACTGAGGTAAGATCAGGCGAAAGAGCAAAGTGTCCGCCCGGGCTGGAATGTAAAATGTCACGCTATCCTCTCTCAAGCCAGCATTTCTTTCTTTATACAACATGTACTCATTCCAACAACAAACAAGTTAATTGTTTTAAGCACTGTTGTTGATTTCTGAGCACAGCTATTGCTGCTAGTTTAGTCACTGGCCATCATTACACAAGAATTCACAACCTGGCATGCCTCCCCTAACAGAGAGAGAAACAGAAAGAAAGCCAAAGAGATAGGCCCTCAAAATGCAGAATGAAGAGCGGGTGTTGGCAGCCGTGTCTCGGGCCTCTGAGGGCAGGCCTCACAGGTCAGCTAAATTAAAGCATCTGATGTCTACATCTACTTTGATCAGCTCCCCCTTGGAGCGTCAGGCAAAAGGAGAGTTGACATTCTGAAGCGGATCGCTAAGTGCTTGGTCAGGCCACAGGAAGAGCAGGCGCATCTCTAATTATGGTCCTCACACTGATGAGGAAACCGAGAGAGACGGCAGGAACTGCCTGATCGGTTACTCAAACACCAAGGTGAAGTGAAGGTGGAAGAAAGATACAGAGAGATATATTTGGGCAGTTATCATTGTACAGAAGTGCCCTGCAATGTGACAAGCTATGCACCATTTCAACTGAAATTTGCCTTTCATTCTTTCTAATTCCTATGCATGCAGCTTTTATGCAATCTCTCATTAATTGAGAGACTAAAAAGTAGTTTTAAAACTCATTTGTCTCACTGCAGGACCACTTAACGGGTCATATAATGACGAATCAAAGCTTCCTTGCTCTTTTGAGATAAAAAGAGCTTGATTTTCCATTAACATACTATAATTTTTTTTAACTTAAAACTTCCTAAACAGTCCAAAAAGAGCATTTATTGAAACAAAAATGTAAAAATGACTCCTTCTGAATTGTGTGTTTTGTTGCATAAAAAGGATACTGACATCAGACTACAGTGAAAAGGTAAACTGCAACCCACCTTATTTTTCAAAGTATTGTAAATAAATAGAAGAACAGCAAACCGCAATAAATGGTAAAACTACTTAAGCTACAAACCAGTGTGTTTATAATTACGATAGCAAATTAAAATTTATTGGATAAATACCAGTTTGCAACATCAAGCAGTAAAACAGACTGATTTTGAACTAAACTAAAATAACAAAGCAATTGACATCGGAAGACTTGGATAGGCAAAATGGTAATGTTTTTTTAAGACATGAAAATGTATATGTTGTTTCTCAACTAGCCATTTTATTGGACTGTTTTCTGAAATGACAGAAAAAAAAATACAGAAGAAATTTGAAGAGAAAGAATCTTGATGTACTATTAACATATTGTAACTTTAAAAACTGAAAACATACTAAACAGTACCAAAAAAAATAAAAATAAATAAATAAATAAATTAAATTAAATTAAATACCGGAAATATGCTTCAAAAATGACCTATTCAGAACTAAATTATATATTTTTTGCCAAAAACCCAACATTACTAAATAATGGATATGACCCCTTAAAGTGAACTGCAATTAGCAAAAAAGTGATTTATAACAAAAACTACTTAAAGTACCAAAAATCTCTAAGTTGACGACTAAAAAAGTTGATGTCCATGTTATCTGTCAACTAGCTAGTCTGTTTGTACTACAGTTTTACAAAGTACTGGTTTTTGAGAAATAGAGTGAGAAAAACTGCACTATTTTTAAACCGAGAGAGGTAGAAAGAACGAGGGAATGAGAAATTGCTTCTGCCGTACAGAAGGCAACGGGAGCATGTCAGAGAGTTAACAGGCCTTTGGGAATTGCAGCAGTGACGGTTCTGTGACATAGGAGACATCAGAGCTTGTGCTCTACATCACTCAAGGCCCCGTCTGTGCACCCTACCCCACCCCAGACACCTGCCCTCACTCACGGGCTCCAGCTTGTCTGACAACCACCACCAGCCCTCCATCTATACTTGCTTTACTTCATCTCTCTATGTAGCATTCTGCCCTCTGCACCTCCCTTGCTAGTTTATGGATTCCACCCTTCGTAATCATTCAGCCCAGACCGAGTCAGAGAGACGAGATGAAAATCAATTCTTCTCCTCAGCCCCCACTTCCACTGACCGCTTTTCTGTCAGTAAGCAGAAGATGTTAACATCAGCTGTCTATACACTCTCTCGGACATGCATGTGGACATCCGGGGTCATATGAAGTTCAGTTTCGTCCGGGTGATCTCCATCACTGAGGCTGCCCCCCGAATCAGAGTCTGCATCCCCTCCCAGCAAAGGAGATGAAAGTCAGTCACCAGCTACAAACCGTGATGGATGCAGTGCTACATCCTCTAAACTGCCCACTTCTCAACCCCTGGCCTGCGTCTCTCTGCACTGCAGGCCCAGGAGAACTGCACTCGAGGAGCGTGATGGATGTGACATGCGGTCTGCTGATCAAAGCCTTGCAGGCAAACACTTATTTACACAAGACTTATTAAGGAAGAAGAACGAGACGCTGTCCATGCAAGTCCCCAGTCTAAGAGTCACTAAAGAGATACCCCGCTTTTCAGACCAGCTTAAACCAGCATGAATTTACATGCTGATCATGACTGGTTGTGTCATTGCTGGTCTAAATCTAAATTAAATAAGAGAAATTTACTCAAGAAGCAACACTGCATAAGATATTAAGGCTTGTTTTCTTAGATTATTTTCATAAATATTATTTTGAGTATGAGTGTGTTTGTCTTACAGCACTGGCAAACTATTCACTTGATTTTAACTTGTTTATACTTAAAATAAGTGAAAAAAATATCTGCCAGCACAGTGAGACAAAAAACACCAGTATTAAAGATACATTCTCAGTTAATGTCTAATGCAGTGTTGCTTCTCAAGTAAATTTGTCTTGATTCAAGGATTTATTTTATTTTTTATTATTTACCTCAAAAATGAGCAAGGAGCAATTCCTCACAGCAGACTCGATTCACAATTGATTCTAATAGGGTTTGAGGCTAGCAGGTTGCTGAGCTAATAGCACAAATATTATACTAGGTAAAATAGTCAATTTTGAAAGAACAAATTATGATACATGAATGATGATGAATGAAAAAGAAGCATAGGTATAGGCAATATCTTGAATAATAAAACTAAAATCATGAACTAACAATAAAAAAAAATTGTTAATTAAATTTTACTTTCTACATTTTTAACAATTCCAGTTATATAAATGAACATTAACGTATTATGTATAATGAACATTAACAATGAAAAATAGCATATAGTATACATTAAATTAAAAATATATAATTACACACAGGAGTAATTATAATTAACTAAACATTAATACAGATTTATAAATGCTGTAAAAAAAAATATTGTTTATTAGGTTAGTTCAGGTTCCCTAAATGCATTAAAGTTAATGAATTTAACATTCTCTCTCATTGAAATTTCTCTCATTTGGCATTCTGGGATTGTCTTCAATGCAAAGGATATGAACAATAGTATTTGGCCAAAAGAAGCTATCTTTGCATCGGGAGCATCTACGTAGACAACTTACTAGGTTTTGGAACCCGCCCAGCATATGCTCATTTTAAGAAGATAAGTTTTGCTAGAATATTGAAAATCAGAATCTCTTACATCACATTATTCATGCTGCTGTGACAAAGCTACTGGTTTTTTTCCCCCGACTTACTGATCTTCTCCATTAGGAAACACATTAGCAAATACAGCAGTTGGCCCCACCACCCCATTACTTTCTGGCTTGTGCACCACAACTGAAACAGGGGCTGGAAAACTTCAAAAGCTCCTGATGAGCAGATTAAAATCCAGCCAGGCAGACATGATCATTATGCAATATTTATACATCCGAGTGTTTGTGGCTCACAGCAGATGAGCGAGGTCTCCTGCGGTGGACCCAGGATTAACGTGCACCAATGCCTGTGCAGAATCAGCGGCGAGATCAAAGGGGTTCTACAGCGAGTGAATATTTCAGACTGAACGATTGATTTGCTGCGATGAACCCCACCAAGAGAGGCTCACCCAGAACTCGATCCTGTTCCAACACGAACATAATCGGAGATTAAAGGGGAACTATAAATAGAAAGCGCAAGTTGTGATCACCACGCACACAAACCGAGGCTCTTGCAGCAGAACAGAAGCTCAAAATGGGGCGTAAAACGACGGCGGCTGCAGGTCTGACGGGACGAGGGGAGAGAACGGGAGGTCACAGTGTGAAGAGTTTTATTGTTGTAATAAAAATGTTCTCTTACCGTCACAGTCGCCCAAGTGAGAAGTGTTTCCGTGCTCGATGTCTTGCTCGAAGGGAAGCCTGTGGTGAAATGGGAGAAAGAACAGTAGTAGAAACATTCATCAGCAAACCACATAAACAGGCCATAAAACTGCACCGTCTCAA
>JAFVLL020042294.1:5000-19689 GCA_021397915.2 Tor tambroides | reverse complement strand
GAGAAAAATCAGTCAAGATTTGACACGAGAAGCAGCAGCTGAAGCTGGACGCTTCTACAATTACACTAAAAGAGCTTTTACTGGATAAAAAAACCTCTAAACTATCAATCAGAGACAGAAGACATGAGGAGATTGAATGCAGCACTAGGGTTAAATGAAGGTTAGGTTTTTATTAACTATAAAGGGTTTGTTGCAGCTGGCTGCAGGTTTTTTAATCTGAATTTGGCCGAAGTCTCAGAATAAAGTGTTTTCCAGGAACCAGCTGATGCTGCAGTTCATCATAACCTTCGTGTTTGCAGACGTCAGCGCTGGGACCAGCAGCCAAAAGATGATCATCAGGCCGTGAGGAGAGGTCTGTCTGATAAACGAGTCTCTTTCTGGCTCGCTGACAGACACACGTGAGTCTGTGTGAGACGCTGATGCTCACTTCATTCCTGTTATTTCACACGGACATCCATTTACTGAGCACACATTGTGCAAGCTGTTGTTTCTGTTCTTTATGTGAACATCATACAGATGGCTTCTGTATTTCAGCTGCTGTCCTGAATGTCATCTCAGTTTAACAACACAAAGACATGCTTTCAGGAGTGTCAAAAATTCATTAATAACAGTCCCATTAGTAAGGAAGCGTGTTTCTGCCACGGGATTAAAAAAATCAATAAAAAAAGGTCATTGTGACTTTATCTCACAACTCAGATAGAAACTTGCAGCTCTGAAAAGTAAAGTCAGAATTGTGAGACATAAACTCAAAATTACGAGAAAAAAAAACTTTGGGAAAAAATATTCTGGTAGTTGCAATTATATTTCTTTTTTTTCTGTGGCAGATAAAATAGAGTTATGAGAAAAAAGTCAGAGTTGTGAGGAAAAAACCTTAAAATTGTGACAAGAAACATCAGAATTTTGAGCATAGAAGCGGAGTTTTGAGATAAAAAGTTGCAATTATCTTTTTTAATGTTTTTAATTCTGTGGTGGAAACAAAACAAAACAGACAAAAAAACAAAATTGTGAGATATAAATTTGCAATTGTAAGAAAAAAGTCAGAATTGTGAGTATAAAAGCACAATTATGAGAGAAAAGTCGCAATTAGCGTTTTTATTTAAAGTTTTATTATTTTTTTATTTTTAAAAACAGAATTGAAAAAAACTCAGAATTGTGGCAAAATTAAAAAAACAATTGCGAGATGAAAAATAGTCAGAATTCTGAATTTATGTCTCGCGATTGTGATTTTTCTCAGAATTCACAATTTATTTCTTGCAATTCTGAGAAAACTAGTCTGAATTATGAGTTAAAAAACTGCAGTTACTTTAAAAAAATTTTGATTCTGTGCTGGAAACAAACAAAAAAAAAACTGAATTGTGAGATATAAACTTTCTAAAATTCTGTGTCAGAAAAAAAAGAAAATTGCGAGATATATATAAAAAAAAAAAGAATTCTCAGAGTTGTTGTAGGGAAAAAAGTATTCTAAATTTATATCTTACAATTATGACTCAGAATTAAAAAAAAAGTTAAATGTATGAAAGTTAAAAAGTAAAAAAAAAAAAAAAATTAAAGTCAAAATGATCTTTATTTTGTTTAATTCTGTGTTGACAACAGGCTACAGGTTAGACCACAGGTTAGATCTCTCAGAGTAGAAGATGAGATTTATAGATTCTGGTTTTTTGTCATTATAAAAAGCTTGAAGTGCAATCTAAATTCACAGGAATGAGCCCACAGTGAAATTAGAAATCCATTAAGCAGCCCACCGTCTCATTTATTTGTGTCCAGTGTCTCACAGCCGGATATTAGCTGCTCTCCTGTCACAGTCATCCAGACCAGAGACCAGTCTCTACAGGTTACTCAGTGTGCTGCTCATATCTCACAAAACATGTCAGGAATGAGTCCAGGTCACCTTTAACCTCAAAATCAAAAGATAATAAAGAAAAAAAAAATCTGCTGGTTTTGCCAAAAAGGCCTGATATGACCTAGTTTGATTATGCAGAGTTCAAAAATATCATTCCATCACATGTAGCTGTTTTTTTTTCACATAAAATCTTTTTCAAATTATGTATACTTATCAGCTTTAATGCACTTATCCAAATTTTTTTAAATATATCATTTAACTTATAGTCTGCAAAAGAGTGGACGAATATCTTCAAATTCTGAATTTAAAAGTCAAAGAATATTACATTCTGTCATAATTTTAAACCACGTCATATGTGTGAAAACAGGTTGAGAACTGATCAAATTCAGACAGAAATCATGTGTTTGTGGTGCTTTTCTACTGAATACAAGACAAATGATTCTAAAAGCATAAATGCTACAAAATGCATCATATTTTGTGAGAAAGTGTGATGTTCTCCAGCAAAACAGACTCTAATTTTTGGAATCAAAAATCGAAAACATTTTTCGAATTCATTTAATACTTGGTCTTATTTGTGAACAATTCATGAAAATGCTCAAAAAACATTTAGGCCTTAATTTAAGATTTACATATTTGAATTGCATATAAAATTCCCATGCATTTGGATACACAGTTTTTACATAAGCTAATAATAACTTGGTGTGATGCATATTTGTCAGTCATACATAAATCCACAGCTAGCCATATTTTAATCATGCTATTAAACTGAATAAATGTCATTGTTTTCACAATAAACAGATTTATGCTGATTTGAATAAATGCATTTTGAAAACAAGATGCAAATAGTTAATAAATTATGCATGTTTTTTTTGTTGTTGTTTTTTGAGTGCAGAAATCTGACCATTTAATTTATGTATGACTGATCAATATGCATTGCATTATTTTTTATTTTTTAGTTTGGTTATGCTAAAACTATCTATGCTTAGATATTACTTCCATCTGTTACATATACTAATATCTATACTTGACCCTCTAACACAAGCACTCTCTATTCTATTTCTATTCTATCTATCCGAAACTTGTGACAGCACTTACATATTATTGCTCTTTTGTTGGTTTTGATTGCTTCTATTGTCCTCATTTGTAAGTCACTTTGGATAAAAGCATCTGCTAAATGACTAAATGTAATGTAAATGTAAAACCGTGTATCCAAATGCATGTAAATTTTAAATGCAATTCAAAAACAACCAGATATTTTATATTGTTAACTCAGAAATCCATCATATTTGTCATAAGCAGAATGAGTGTATTGTCTCAGTTTGTCCTTCTAGCTGATCTGACTCAACACTTTTCACTCCTCTTAAACAAATTGGTTCTCTTAAAAGTGGCTTGAAACAAAAGACGTAATCTGTGATACTCTAGAGTGCGTGAAAGTGGTTACCAGATAAAAGCCAGCTAACATTAGCACCCGCTGACCAAAAAAGAACAAAAACCAACCAAACAAAAGGTGAAAGGCTCTTTATTTTGTAAGAATACTGGATATTAAAAATCATAGTTCTTGTCAATGCTGTGATTCTAAATAACCAGCCTTAAGCTTTAAGCATCAAGGACAAGGGACTTTTTATAACCACTACTACTAAGTATTAAACTGATCTATGTTAAATCATGTGCTGTTACGTCATCTGATGCATGTAATGTTGATCAGTAGGTGAACCCGTCTGACTGCGTCCCGCAGAGATTATCCTGAAGCCGTCTGCTCTTCAACTCTTTAACTCACAGATCCTATTAGTCAAGAACAGTCTTCCTCTGACCGCCCAACACGCACAAGAGCGTCCAAACCTAGATAATAGTGTTCTTTTTCACCTGGAATCACGCAGGTCTGAGTCATCAGGGTTCATAAAACAGGCTTTCATTTCAGGATCATTTACACTAATAGCTCAAGAGGTAGTGATGCATCTAATACACTTTATTTTTTTAAAATTTTGCAAAAAAAAATTTGAACCCAATCTCCACTGAGCACTGACCTCCAGTTCAGCACCGCGGACAGCGGCATCATTACAGTCAATGACACTTTATAACATTCATTTAAACACAAACACATTATCTTTTCCTTAAAGGCATAGTTCAATGATAGAGACTACAACTCTCAATAAAAGTAGTCACATAACACACAACACTTTTGCACCATTCATGCTCTTCAAGTTAAAAACTTTGCATTGCAATCAGTCACAACACAAGACATGCAATAACAGTGTTTGACATTATTAGCCTCAAGACCTGAAACAATGCTTCTTGGGGTGACTTTTTAAAATTAAATACATGAAAGAAAGGTTTGAAATGATCCCAGCTAATAAAAATATTTTGCTGTCATTCCCATTGTTATGTAAACGTTATTTCTGATTGTTCAGTTTTTAAAGTGCCCCTATGATGTATTTTTGAAGATGAGCTTTCATGCAGTGTGTAACACAGCTCTAAGTGAATGAAAACATTCTGCAAAGTTTTAAATCTGAAAGAGCACCGTGTGAAAAGTTATTGTCTTTCAAAAGAAAGAGTCGACTCCGAATCATTGAAACGAGTCGTTTTTAAAACGAATCCCAAGCCGTTTCATGTTGACGTCAAAGTGAAACATTAGCATATTACCCGCCCACTTGTTGCGCGCGCAGACCTGGGAAAACTTGGATTTTGGAGTTGGTCTGAATGAAAATGCAAATTCATTCTTTGCCACTAGGTGGCGCTTTTGGAGCAGTAAAAGCTCACAAACACTGCTTTAAATGAAATCGACCAATCAAAGGAGGGGTTTGGAAAAATGAATCATTGAACGAATCATTTGGGAGTCATTGAGCAAATAAGGTAAAAATAAATGCATATTATAAGAAAATAAGTGTTTTTTGACCTTGCATGCATGTCAACCTGTTGTTGGGGACTCCCAAAACCAAAATATGAACCTTTCATAACCCATAATAGGGGCACTTTAAAACATTTTACTTTTTTTAGTTTTGCAAATGTTATAGAAAACATAAAGGGAATGCTCCATTTCTTTATTTTTCAAACAGTGTAATTTTTTGAATGTTCTCTCTAAACATTCTGAAACTATAAAGTAATGTTTAAAAAACGTTTGACAAACATCCATCTAAAAACTTTTAGAAAAAAAAACAATGTATAAACTACATTTTTGTGAACTTTATTAAAGACCAGATGACTTTGACTAAAACACTATTGTTCATGAAACGTTAGGTTGTCTAATGTTCGTCCTTTTTTAAAGCATTCAGAGAGCATTCAAAAGTAAAATAATGTTTCCAAGTTGATAAAATAGATCATTACCTAAACATTTGCGTTTACATTCTGACTAAGCTTTGAACATTCATTCGGAAATAATGTTTTTGTAGCTTTACGGGAAATTCTCCTCCTGTTGCCCAGCGAAGAGGAAACGTTTTGGTAAGGTTCTCTCAAAGTTGATAACATTAACAGAACATTTGTTCAAAGTTATCTAGTCTTTAATATTGCTCACAAAGTGTTACTTCTACATTGTTCATTAAAGGTTTTAGTTGCATGTTCATCTAATGCTTTTTAAACGTTACTTGTTTCAGAACGGTTAGAGAACATTAAATAACATAATTTGCAAAATTATCAAATAGAATGTTCCCCTAATGTTTTCTAACACCTGCATTACTATGAAAAAACTTTCCCTTACGAAAATTAACCATGGTTTTATTATAAAAAACAAAAACAAACACAAAAACATGGTTATTGTCAGTGTTGGGAATCTACTTTGGAAATGTAACAGATTACAAGTTACCGTGTTTAAAATGTAACAGCAGTGTAACTATTTCAGTTACTTTATTAATGTAACTGATTACATTTCTAAATTCCTAATGAATGTTTTCAAATGTTAATCATTTTGAAACATGTAAAGCAGACAGGGTTAACTTTACAGTAGAACTCAACACTGATTACAGTAAGACTTTCACAATCCTTCTTCACTTGAATTAAGATTATAATAATTTAATTTTAAAGCACAGCCACCACAGAATCAGACTTTAACAGCTATGATTACTCTCTGAGATCATTCTGGTTAAATATAGATCTAAAATCATAAGATATAGTTTAATAGCTATGATACTGTTTTTGAAATCAAAATATTTGCACAACCATGAAAGGAAACAGTGGCATCTAACAATGCTTTGGAAAAAACTGTTAATCTTAAAAAAATAAAGCATATACACTGATCTATATAAATGTTCTCTATTATAGATCAGTGAGCATATACATAAACCCAAATAGGAAATAAAACAGTTATTAAATATGCATGTGTTCTATTCTGTGTCCTAAACTCCTGAAACATTGCTGTCTCATATTTTAGAGCAAGCACTGCAATTTATGAAAGAAATCAATCAAATCTGTAACTTGTGTGTGTGAAAATATTCAGATGTAACCCCCTTTGTAATCTTTAACATTTACATAAGTAACTGTAGCCTAATTTAATTACACATTTTTTCTCATTAACTATATAACTAACTACAATTACATATATTTTGTAATTAAATTACGTAATTTAATTACATGTAACTAGTTACTCCCCAACACTGGTTATTTTATTATTTATTTTTGCTTCATAGTTTAACCATGATATTTGTAGTAAAACTGTGGTTTTACAAATGTTAACCAATCCGCCAAAAAAACATGGTTACACTACATTTTTACTGTAGTGAAACCATGGTTAATTTTCTTAAGGGTTAAAAAACCGAAAAACCATCACTTCAATGAGTCATCACTTATGGTTACGCTAATGGGAAAGTTAGAAAAACATATTTTGTTATCTGTGAGGCAGGGTGAGTAAAGGATGACAGAATAGAATTTTCTAATGGAGATGTTGTCTAAAGAGGACCTTTGTGTGTGTGTGTGTGTGTGTAATATATATACGTGTGTGTGTGTGTGTGTGTGAGTGAGTGTGAGTGTGTGTGTGTGTGTGTGTGTGTAATATATATACGTGTGTGTGTGTGTGTGTGTGTGAGTGAGTGTGAGTGTGTGTGTGTGTGTGTGTGTGTAATATATATACGTGTGTGTGTGTGTGTGTCTGTGTGTGTGTGTGAGTGTGTGTATGTGTGTGTATGTGTGTGTGTGTGTAGTATATATATATATGTGTGTGTGTGTGTGTGTGTGTGTGTGTGTCCTGACTGAAGCTGGATTATCGCGTCACGTCTCTCCTCTCGGTATTTTTAACCGGCTTTAAAGAGTCACTCAGCGGAGAAGCGGCGCGTCTTAAGAGCGGAGCGGGCGTTAAACGGAGCCGCAGGTGGAGAACCGTTCATTCATGCCTCTTTAGACGCTCGGGAAGCCGCTATGTCTGTGCAAAACCCGCTTCAGGTGGTGAACATCCCCTGGAGGAACAACAACTTCAGCCTGATGAGCCGCGACCCGCCGCTGTCCGATCAGGGAGAGACGATCATCGGCGTCTATCTGCTCATTCTGGGTCAGTCTACGGTTTACTTCACTCTTCAGTTAGTTAGTTTACCTCAGTTTTACATTATCTGGAACTTTCAACTCTGCTGAAAAAACAATAGACAACATCACAAAATGTGTAATGGTTTTACTGGTTATAATGGGACTTGTATTGGTTTTAATGGAAACTGTAATGGAACCTGTGGGTTTCTACTTGTAATTGGTCACCTTCTATTGGTGGCTTGTTAAAAACAATAATTCCTAATGGAATATGTTCCAAAACACACTACAGAAAACCATTTTTTAGTGGTTTTAATGGTTAAAAGTTGATCGTTTGTAATGGTATTTGTAGTGGAAACCATTAGAATTTTCTGTGATGGTTCTATTGTTTGTTTTTTTCAGCTTAAGCACTGTTCACCAATGCTTTTGATCGGGTTTAAGTTCCCAGACAATCATATCCAGTATTTTTAATTTGGTTTACAATTTTCCTACACTTAAAAATGTCTTGTTTTCAAAAATCTGACAAGACAAAATTATTTTCTAGATAAAAAAATAACCTGTGAAATCTACTGACAGAGAATATGCCTTCAGTATAATTGCATTTTGTTAACTCAAGTCACGTTTATTGACAAAATACAAGCAGATTCAAGGTATATTCTCTGACGATGGTTTTGTTTCACATGTTTTAGTTTTATATAGCTGTAAGGATATTTTCGAGAATATTAAGTCTTATTATGAAAATAAACACTTATTTTCAGAGAATATACCTTGAATCTACTTGTATTTTTTTCCAAGTCACCTTCATTGACAAAATACAAGTAGATTCAAGATATATTCTCTGAAAATAAGTTTTAATTTTCATTCTCAGGTAATTTTATACAGTTGTAAGGATATTATACTGAATATGCTTTGCATCTATACTTGTATTTTGTCAAGTCACCTTTACTGACAAAATACAAGTGGATTCAATGTATATTCTCTGCAGGGGCGTAGCACCAAATGTTGGGCCCCGGTAACACAACCAAGGTCAACATCTCATCAATCATATTAATAATAATAATAATCAATATATCATTATCCCCCCCCCCCTCGCCAAGGGCCCCTGTTACTCAGTTCCACTATTACCCCCTGTCTGATGCCCCTGATTCTCTGACAATAGTTTTGTTTCACAGGTTTTCGTTTTATATAGTTGTAAGGATATTACAGAGATTATTAAGTCTTATCATGAAAATAAACACTTATTTTCAGAGAATATACCTTGAATCTACTTGTATTTTTTCCAAGTCACCTTCATTGACAAAATACAAGTAGATGTATTCTCTGAAAATATGTTAATTTTGATTCTCAGGTAAGTTTATCTAGTTTTAAGGATATTACAGATAATATAATTTGAACCTACTTGTATTTTGTTAATAAAGGTGACTTGACAAAATACAAGTAGATTTGAGGTATAATCTCTGAAAATAAATTTTAATTTTGATTCTTAGGTAATTTTTTCCAGTTTTAAGGATGTTGTACAGAATGTGCTTACTTGTATTTTGTCATTTTGACTTGATGAAATACAAGTAGATTCAAGATAGGCTATAATCTCTGAAAATAAGTGTTAATTTTCATTTTCAGATCATTTTTAATTTGAATTAATCTAGTTTTAAGGATATTATAGAAAATATACATTAAATCTACTTGTATTTTGTCAAGAAAGCTGACAACTTGACACAAGATTCAAGGTATATTCTCTGAAAATAAGTGTTGTTTTTGATTCTCAGGTAATTTGATCTAGTTTTATCTAATTTTAAGGATATTTAGGTGTTATTAGGAAACAACAAAAGTTGCTTTTTGTAATATGAGTTTTACAGTGTATATGTAATGCATTACAGTACAGTTAATCTTAATGGTTTTGTATTATGTATATTATGCATTATAGAAACTTCATTATAGAGCTTCTTTCTTTATTATGTTGAAGATGCAGGAGTAATTGTTCTCGTTAATGTTAGTGATGAACGTGTGGATTACGGCGGCTCAGGTCTGGAGATCTTCTGTCTGATGGGGGGGGGGGGGGGGATCGTGGAACGATTAATCAGAACTGCTTGCCCATGGTATAAACTCTGATCTACATTCAGTTCATCCGTTACAGTTCATCAGACTTTTACAATGTAATATTCTACTGAATGATCAACACATTCATATGTACCATCAGGATACTTACATTTATGCATTTAGTAGACACTTTATATAACCCTATATTAATATATTAGACTGAAATCTGTAAATTTGAAGATGTGCATCAGTGATTAATCCAAAAAATCAACCTAAAATAAATAGATGTTTACTGATGATTAATAAAAAAGTTGAGTATAATTTGGATATAAATCATATTTGTAATATAACAATAATATGTAAGTGTAACATATTGGTAATTATATTATATATTTAACTATATAACTGTTTTCACCAGCTGTGAATAATGCTTTTACTGAAGCAACATAAACTCATAGTGACAATGTACCTACAATTATTTATTATTAATTATAAATTATATGATTTGAAGATATGAAGATTATATTATTTTATTTTTAATAATAAGTTATATATTTGAAGAAATAAATATTATTATAAATACATAATTACATAATTATTTATATTAAATGACAATTAATATAAATAATATAAGTAATAATATACATTATTAATATTTATTGTAATTTACAAACTATACCATGTTTAAGTAATATAATTTAAATATAAATAATACTTAATATAGCAATATATAATATGTAAGTGTAACATATTTATATTGTGTAATTATGTTGTGTATGAATACAATTAAGTGAATAAGTTAACTATATTTTCAAAAAGCATGAACAATGGTTTTACTGAAACAGCATAAGTCCATAAAGTGACAAAATACCTACTTTTTGTTATTACTGATAAATTACTCACTTAAAGATTATAATAAAATAATATTATACATGTTAAATTATTATATTGTTTATAATGAATATATATCTGTATGCAAAACTATACATAAATTAAATCATGTAAATATTTTGTAAAATAATATAACTTAAATATAAATAATGCGATGTATACAATTAAGTTAAAATATTAAGTTATTATAGAGATTATTGTCTTATTATGAAAATAAACACTTATTTTCAGAGAATATACTTGTATTTTTCCAAGCGACCTTCATTGACAAAATACAAGTATATTCAAAATATATTCTCTGAAAATATGTGTTCATTTTGATTCTCAGGTTAATTTGATCTAGTTTTAAGGATATTACAGAGAAAATACTTTGAACCTACTTGTGTTTTGTTAATAAAGGTGACTTGACTTGAAAAAATACAAGTAGAGATGAGATGTATTCTCTGAAAATAAGTTTTAATTTTGATTCTTAGGTCATTTTATCCAGTTTTTATATTGTTTTTATATTAATATTACTATGTGCTGCTGGAGTTGGTCCTACAGTATTCCATAATGCTTCAGTTCTTGTTTACCTACAGTGATCCTGCTCTCATAGAGAACGTCGTGTGTGTTTTTTGTCAGGTTGGTTGTCGTGGTTTGGCAACAGCATCGTGATCTTCGTTCTGTTCAAGCAGAGATCGTCTCTCCAGCCCACAGACTATCTGACGCTCAACCTCGCCGTTTCTGACGCCAGCATCTCCGTGTTCGGATACTCCCGAGGAATCCTGGAGATCTTCAACATCTTCAGGGATAACGGATACCTCATCACCTCTGTGTGATACCAGAGTAGGTAGGTGTGGGTATAGGCGGTGGGCCGAGGGGAGATTTCGTGTTTTCAAACGATCATGTTGAGACAGCCTAGTTTTATATGTAACCTACGCTTTTCAACAAAGCAAATAAAATTGTTGCCGCCGCACTTGTCCATTACTATAATATCGGTAACTTTGTCAGAGTTATTTTCCCGGCAAATCAAACAAGCAGCTACGTGCAGAGATTCAAATTGCATGACGTATTGTTGCACCTAATCAATGGCGATGGAAAGTGTCAGGTGTTGGTGACCCGACACACTGGCGCGCTTCGCCCGGATTTAAGATTATACTATTTAAGATGAGAACAATAATTTTGCTACGTATTCCAGTTTTACCCATTTTCGTGAGAATGTAGATGTGATATCCATTTGTACTGTTTTTATTTTATGTAACCACCTTTGATAAGCACGATCATCACCTCAATATTCAATCTTTAATGACCACCTTCATTATATGTTTAAACACCATGTTGTAGCAACTTAACTCAGCAGAAAAAACGAGACAGACAACTCTTTTTTCCGCCCATGTTACTTGGAAGAAATGGCAAAACATGAAGTGTAGCATGCGCCTGTTTGAGGGAAGTGGTGGACCACATTCCTTCAGACATAAGTTCAGGAGAAATTTATTAAATCAGTGTTTCTGTGTGGAAAGACCATGAGGGCGAAAGGTATCATTGCAGAAGAGCGGTACAGGCATACAAGTTACAAAGAAGCCAGGAACCTGTAAACCAGTTAGTCAAACCAGCTAACACTGACTACACGAGAATTTACAGCCATTTCACAAATATCACTAGATAAAACGAACTTCGAGAGAGAGGCAGTATTAGTTGAAGAAACACAAAGGAAGGTTGGTATTATATTACTGCAATGACAGTTACGGTATTACTTATACAGTACCAGGTCAAAGTTTTGTTACTATTTATAATTTTATTAAAAATTTATAGTCGATCAAAAATACAGAAAAAAATGTAATATTGTTGTATATTATTTTGTTTAAAATAATTTAGTTTTCAATTATTATACTTTATTTCTGTGATGCAAAGCTGATTTTTAGGATGGTATCATGATCATTTAGAAATCATTTTAATATGATGATTCATTATCAAAGTTGATGATTTCTGCTGCTTTTTCATAACATGTGATACTTTTTAGGATACTTTGATAAGATAAAAAAAAAAAAAAAAAAAGAAAAATATGTTTTAAATAGAAATATTTTACCAACAACAATATACTAGTCAGTAATTTTTTTCTCTTTTTAAAAATAAAATCAATACTTTTATTCAACGGATGTGTTGAAATTGATAAAAAAGTGTGAAAGTTTATATTATAAAATGTTTTATTTTGAATAAATAAGTTCTTTTTATTACATTTCATCAAATATATTGGGCAACGAACTGTTCCCTTCTCTACAAATAATCAAATCTCAGGTAATTCTAAGGATTATATATTAAACTAGTCTCATGTGACACTGAAGACTAGGCTAATATTCCCTGAAAATTCAAACACCGCGTCTCAAATATCTTCATCTTTATTTTTCTATTATAAAACAAAAACCAATATTCAAATTCAACGTATCTTCTGTCTTCCCACTCTTCTGTGGCACAGTCAAATAATCTAACTTGTCAACAGAAGACTTTTAAACATTAAAATAATGGCATCTTTTCAACTTTCTGAAGGCTATTACTGTAGTGCAGTATGGACGTGTGCAATTAAAAGTAGTATGGTTACAGTAATGAAATTAAGCCCTATTCTCTTAGGCGAATAGTCTCTTACAGTATGAACAACATATACGTTATATGGTGATTTATACATTGTAAATATAAAGGTGTGCAAAAACTAGATGAGAATGCATTTGGCAAACTTGCCGTTAAGCGGAAAGGTCTAGCCCGAAAGTTAAGGCGAAAGTACAGTTCAGATGGTGGTTCAAAAAAAAATAAAAAGTGAATTGGAAGAAGAAAGAAGGAATAGATAGAAAAAAATAAAAGGTAATCATATTTGAAGTGTAGGAGATTTCTCTGGGTGAAGTTCAGATGGCCTTTAGCGCTAATCCGAACTATACTGGTTTGTGCACATAACATAAAACTTGTTGTGTTAAGGGTAGATGCACATGTATTACATGAGCTTTATTTAACCTCATCATTATTTTATGGTTGTCATTGAAGATGACTGGGCTGTGTTGTGTACTATACCGTATACATGTGAAAGTGGTGTGCTGTTTGGTGTTGTTTACTCTGTGAAGTAAAATCTATTGTGTGCATTATATTTCTTTATATCTTTAGTAACTATTGTTGGTAACTATATTAACATTAGTTATACTATAATCATTCCAGGCGGAGTGGGACTCATTTTCAGGCCTGGAGTTTTGCGTTCACCTTAGACCCGATGCACTTTGTTTTTTTTTGTTGTTTTGTTTTGTTTTTATATATATATATATATATATATATATACTAAACATAATTTTGACCTTTACACTCTATTATGTTTTTCTATTATTTATTTTTTGCTTCTTCTTCTAACAACTGGTTTTATTTTCTTTTTTAAACAGTATATATAAGAAATTAAAGTATTAAATCAACATTAAGTTTAAGTAAATTCTTTTCAAAGCTAATCAGGATGATGTAGTTCTTTATATTTATTCTAAGAAAATATTTTATTAGTACTTGTAATCAAAGGTGCATTCTTTAATAAAGGATAAGAATAAAGGGATC
Organism: Tor tambroides; assembly: GCA_021397915.2. Classification (NCBI taxonomy): domain Eukaryota; kingdom Metazoa; phylum Chordata; class Actinopteri; order Cypriniformes; family Cyprinidae; genus Tor; species Tor tambroides. The sequence continues at coordinate 5,927 of JAFVLL020042294.1, read as the reverse complement.
CTGCTCCAATAGTATATTTTTATGTACCATAATGCTACTTAGTGCCACCTGGTTAAAGTTCTCAAATAATATATATTCGTTGTTTATAACTATTTATACAATTATTCAAAAAAGAATTAATGTCCTTTAAAAATATAATTAACGCAACTTATAAATTAACGATACAGTGTACAATTTGGAGAAGAAAAATACTGTTAAATTACAAATGGCATAGAAGAGATATGAAACATATAACTGAAGGTCTATGAAAGCAATAACCAATAAAGCATTTTAAACAATGGCACTTAAAAGTTTTGAACTAAAATATTATTTTATTATGCCTTGGAATAGATGAAAATGCATATTTTGCATATTTATGCACATACTATGCATTTTTAAATTAAAGAAAACTTGTAGTGTGAGCTGCTTCTGGTGTTTTAATGAGGTCCATGTTTAAATGCTCTTTCACACCAAACGCGATAACAATAAAGATAACTACATAAAGACAACGATATTATTAGAGTCCACACCGACGATATAAATGTTTATTTAAAAAGCGCAGGTCAATCTGCGCTTTAAATTCACGAGCGTTATATACTTGAGATGGATTCTGATTGGCTGAATGTTTTTATCGTTCATCAAACTCAGGAAAAAATCGTTCAGACTATTTAACGATATGGATTTCATCTATTGCCTTTATTCGTTATGGTTATTGAATTGTGAGCGGCTACTGTTCTTTAATACTGAAGCGATTTTTAAGAACTAAATCTTTATCGTTGCGTTATTGGTGTGAACAGACTAGAATGACTACGAGAAGTTTTTGCTTTGTTTGTTTCCGCCCCTCATTAGCAACAATGTTTACGTAATGAAGAGCGTCTTTCCCTCAGGTGGATTATAGATGTTTTCTGCCGCACAGATGTGGTTCCACTGATCAATAAAATTGTTTGT
>JAFVLL020042292.1:0-30703 GCA_021397915.2 Tor tambroides | reverse complement strand
CTGGTGTGATTGTATCAAATATAGAAAATATTATTCGGCTATTTTTTTTCTTTTGGAAGCTGCATTCAAAATCCACTTGGCTCAAAAATCTGAGGCACGTGCCCCCTCACTTTCAATGGGCATGACGCCTCTGACCACACACATGCATCGTGATAAAAGAGAAATAAAAGAAACAACACAGAAATAAAATAAATAAAACAAAAATAACATTTGTGACTTCCCATAAGCATAGATAACAGCTTTCTGACCACATAGTTCCATCTCTGCCAACTGTGCAACTGCTATTAGGATGAAAGTGCAAGTATTGCAAGAAATGCAAGTATTATAGACTTTCTTTGGTTTCTCCCATTCTTTTTTTTTAAACAAATGATCAGTGTCCTCTTCCTTACACTGTCTCTGAACCTCCCTGAGGAGGTTTTTTACTCTTGACCTTTAACCTTATTTTACATTCAGTTTCACTATTTTATCTAAATATTAACATATGACTGTGCCAGATATGAATACATTGCAATGGAAATAAATAACACATAACATAAAATGACACATAAATTGACCACAATCCAAGTTCAAGCACTGACAGCACAGACATCCTGCATGCACAAACTGCCATGCACTTTTAACAGTCTCTGCAGCAAGACTACACGCATGCATAAACATGCACATTGGACCTGCAAATTTGCTCCAAAGACAGACACAAAAGCAATTCCTTCTGTGTAACTTCATATACAAAGAGCATTAATCCAAACAAGCCGAATACAGAAACGCTTCATCAGAACATTTTAAACTCTGCATACTGTACAAAGCACAAACCTTCTCCAATCTTCAAAACGCTGTCTTGTCATTAAGATGCGCAACATAACCCAATTCATTGAAAAGATGGTCCTCGAATGAGACCCACTAACATAAACACATATTAAAAGCGATTGGATGCAGTTACATCTTTGACAGGAAGCCCCTGAGGTTTCCTGTGTTGTAGTGAGAACAGGGCACTTTCTATATCTGATGTTTACCTCTAAACGCCCAGCAACAAACACACCGTGCAGTGGCCTGTTTCTCACTTGGGTTTCATAAAGTGACCCATACAGCAATAAAAAGCAGCACACTGTTCACATGAATTACTCTTTAATAATTCAGTGTAATTTGGGATTCTTCAGAAGTATCTGGAGAGCAGTGATACTTTTGTATCATTGGTATACTAAGCTATTATAGTTTTGGTTAATATTTTAAATTGGATTTTATTTTTAGATATTTCAAAAATGTATAATTAAATTTAATTCATTTTATACTTAGAATTTTTTCAGCTACACAGACTGAAACACAACTTAGACTGATTTTACCGCAGTTAGTTGTACTAATTAATTCTACTGCTGTTTATGAATAACAGTATCTATCCTGTTTCCTCATTGTCATCATTACTGGACAGGCAGGATTCATAACACCAAACACGAGTCTATATGTTACTGACATTAAAAATTCAAGGTTTTCAGAACAAACTGGTTTCATTTTGATCCGATGAGGAAATTTTGAACACTGAAAGTCAACAGAATACAATGAAATCTTTTATTAATCAAGAAAAATCACAGAAAAGTTGATTCCTTCATAATATGACTCCTTTAAATATGGCATTTCAGAGAGTTCAGACAGTAAAGAAAACGAATGACCAAAAGAAACACTTTTATTTTCATTTGCCTTGGAAACAAAACAGAACACCCCCTTTTGTTTTAGTTTTACACTATGGTCTGTCTTGAACTGGTTTTATTTTATATCTTTGCACTTGTGTAAAGAAACTTCAAATCCAGTAGGTTTCCCCAGTCCACAAACATATGTATATGTTGTCTGTAAGTGCCTCACTTTTTGCCATCGAGAAACAACACAACTGAACAAAACAAACATGCAAACCAAAAAGTAATTTAGCATGCAATTTCAACATCTAAAAAAACTTAACATGCCATCGAAGTGGCTCATGGCATCTGTAGGTGGTCCTCACATGGAGAAATGGTCACTGATCGGCGGTTTCTCCACCCACTGGCCGTAGCCCTTCCTCTCCAGGTAAGACTTCAGCACACTCTTTGCCTCCTGGTACGGCTTTGCCATCATCTTGACGTTCAATAAAAAATGAGATGGTCAATATTAAACGTCCAATACAAATCTGAATTGAAAAACTAGCAGGAGCTGCAGCAGAAATTAAGATTTCTTCTAATACAAATGACTAGATTTGGACATTTTCTTCAGTAATAGTGAACCATTGTTTCCATGGTGTTGCTAGGGTGTTCTAGGTTCTAATATTGTTATAAAGACATTTCTGAGTTGGCTAGCACAATGTCAGCTTTACCACAACCTAGAAATGCATGACCGATCAAAATAAAACTGAAACTGTGTTATGGCTTAGTGCGATTATCAAATCGTAACGACTGCAATTTAATTAAATAAATACACTTGTTTCGTGTTTCTGAGTGAAGTGCGGCACTGTGTTCATTTACACACAAGCAGCATTATGCCAAAATAAAATCTTGATGGTTTAACGTTAGACAATGGATTGACAGCCATAAATCTTAGTACTGCAATTTTACAGTTATGCTGTAAAATAAAATTATTATATTATTTTTCTTAAATACTCTATTTTTATTTCACAGTAAAATATTACAATGCTAATATTTCTTATTTTGTTTATTTTTATAAAATAATAGTAACAATCATATCTTACCACATTTTTCAAAATGTTCCTATTAACGATTTATAAATGACCACATGCACAAAAATGTTCATCTCTCTTTACTTTTTATAATTTTCAGGAAATCATCTTTATAATGTTATTTTTAATTATTACGTAATAATAAAAAGTTGTTAAAATGTTGCACATTTTTGCATATAATTATTAATGCACATTGTGATTGCCTATTTATCTTTACATTTTCATAAACAATGTTGAGTTAATTGAAAAGTGATAAGTGATGCTTATCACTTGGCATATGCATAAAAATATTTTCATGTCAATTTCTGCTTTTATTAATCCCGATCTGTTTCTCAATTTTGACATAGGATAAAATCCACTGCATTAAGGATCAAATCTGATCGAACGTGATTTTTATAAATTAGTTCCCTGGAGCTTTAAAGAATAAAAATAAAATGATTTACATATCTTAAATTGCAATTTTTTGCCAGAAAAATCGCAATTACATTTTTGCCCCAAATCATGCAGCCCTTCCTGAATGCATTACCTTGGCCTCCCTGTAGGTGACAGCGGTGAGCAGCTCCTCTCTCTGGGCCTCTTTAGCTACCAAATTAAACCGACTCAACATCGCTGCCTTGCAAAGTCGGCTAGCCAAGGCTGGACTGCTCTTAAATGGAGAACTGAAACAAACACACAAAAATTAGGTTAAAGACATGCCAAGCTTATTAGTGCGACATGACTATCCATCTTAGTTTTAATGTAAGATCGGTGTGGCTATTTGTAACATGAATGGGCAAGGCTTCCAGTGTCATTCACTTTCAGTTATTTTACCTAGAAAAAACAGCTTGTTATTCTGCTTGATATTGTAACTGGTATTTGTTATCATAATATTTTTAAGAATTAGTTCACCTAAAAATAAAATTTTCTGAAATTGTACTCACGCTCAGGCCATCCAAGTTGTAGTTTGTTTCTTTACCGAAACAGATTTGGAAAAATTTGAGCATGTCATCACTTGCTCTGCAGTGAATGGGTGCCGTCGGAATGAGAGTCCATAAATTATACACACACCTCGACACAACAATCTATCAATTAATGTTTTGTGAAGAGAAAAGCAGCATGTTTGTAAGAAACAAATCCATCAAGACATTTTTAACTTCAGAGCACCGCTTCCAGCTAAACTACGAGTCATCTATCGAAATCACTGCTTTCTTAATTGAGCAAAGTCATCTTGTCTGAATCAGAAGAGAAATATGCACAGATCAAACATCACTTTTTGTAACGGTTTAAAATTAAAGCACCTTAATGATGGATTTGTTTCTTAAAAACATGCAGCTTTTCACTTCACAAGATGTTAATTGATGGACTGGAGTCGTGTGGATTATTGTGATGTTTTTATCAGCTGTTTGGACTCTCATTCTGGCGGCACCCATTCACTGCAGAGGATCCATTAATGAGCAAGTGATGTAATGCTAAATTTCCCCAAATCTGTTCCAATGAAGAAACAAACTACATTTTCAATAACCTGAGGATGAGTACATTTTCAGCAAATTTCCATTCTTGCGTAAACTACTTCTTTAATGTATTAATCACAATCATAAACACATTTGTTTGTAGCACAAATACTTTTAACTTCCTGTCACTGCACTTTATTATTGCTTTAGGTATTTGCCTACAGAGGCTAATGAATCAGAAGTCTTGCACATTAACAGAAAATAGCTTACTTCCGTGTTGTAAAATGAAGTCAATAGACGAATAACACTCACTCTTCAGTAGACTTCCCATCTAGAGCATTGACTACCTCCACCAAAAGGTCTCCATGGCTCCAGTTAAGGCTGAGTGATTTCTGGGAAGGGTGTGCGTCCGGAGGCACAGCTGAGGACACCAGGCTGATATGCGGCCGGTAGACGCAGTAGTACAAGGGAAGCGCTGAGGTGATGCCATCCACACGCTGGTTCACTGCCATCTCCATACCGCGAGTATCGCTGCAGCTCCCGTCGCCTGAGCAAAACAAGTACAAAATTCATTAACAGCAACTAGACTGATCATCATTGGGCTTTACTCCAACTTACCAATGAAGATGCTGCTCACGTAGACCGGCTCAATGAAGTGGCTCAGTAGCGCCCCCTGGAAGCCCAACACCTGCCACTGCATGATCTTATCGGTGGCCGACATACTGACCACATGTGAGCCCATCTGCTCATACGAGCTGGAGAACTTGGAGAAAACCTTCCCTTCCACTACCGCATGAAGGCCAATCTGATTATTCACTTCCCACGCAGAGATGGACAGAGGATTGAGGCGGCTAGAAAACATAGAAGACAACTGTCATTTAGCTTCATAAAATTAGATATACCATTTGTAATTTAAGAAACCTTATTTCTTTTGCTCGAAAAGTATGCTCATGCCATACTTCTTCAAAATAAAGGCCACACTGCGTGCATGCACAAATGAAAAATAAATGCACAATCATGTCAAACTTTAACCCTGTAAAGACTACTGTATCATTTGATACAGTAAATGGCTCTAAATGATCAATATGATCAAAATTTTGCTAAAAAAACCTGTTGCACACAATTTGCTACATATGTGACCCTGGACCACAAAACCAGTCATAAGTGTCAATTTTTCAAAATTGAGATTTATACATCATCTGAAAGCTGAATAAATAAGCTTTCCATTTATGTATGGTTTGTTAGGATAGGATAATATTTGGCCGAGATACAACTATTTGAATCTGGAATCTGAGGGTGCAAAAAAATCAAAATACTGAGAAAATTGCCTTTAAAGTTGTCCAAATTAAGTTCTTAGCAATGCATATTACTAATCAAAAATTAAGTTTTGATATATTTACAGTAGGAAATTTACAAAATATCTTCATGGAACATGATCTTTACTTAATGTCCTAATGATTTTTGACATAAAAGAAAAATCAATAATTTTGACCCATACAATGTATTTTTGGCTATTGCTAAAAATATACCCCAGCGACTTAAGACTGGTTTTGTGGTCCAGGGTCACATATTTTCTGTCATCTGATTGATAGTTTATTCTCTTTTAGCAAGTAAAAGGCATTTAGCATAATTGAACAAACGTCCACCTTCAGCTGGTGGTTCATGTGTTTCACTGCTGTGAAATTGTTATAGATTTTTCTTCAATAAATGTAATAACTTTTATATTGTTAGTAATATTTCAAGACAGAATCATCTTAGCTTTACTTGACTATCCATACATTATTTTATTTTATTTTTTTAAATCATGATAATCAGGCTTCTGAGGAACATTTATTTGTTCATCCCTCAATCATCATTGTATTGCACTGCATTGTTTTGAAACTAGAGAGCTTTGATGATAAAACTAAGCATTTACAGTTGAGGTCAAAAGTTTACACCCCCCTTTCAGAATCTGCAAAATGTTAATTATTTTACCAACGTAAGAGGGATCATGCAAAATGCATGTTGTTGTTTATTTAGTACTGACTTGAATAAGATATTTCAGATAAAAGATGTTCACATATAGTCCACAAGAGAAAATAATAGTTGAATTTATAAAAATGACCCTGTTCAAAAGTGTACATACACTTGATTCTTAATACTGTTATTACCTGAGTGATCCACAGCTGTTTTTTTTGTTTTGTTTTGTTTAGTGATAGTTGTTCACGAGTCCCTTGTTTGTCCTGAACAGTTAAACTGCCTGCTGTTCTTCAGAAATATCCTTAGGTCCCACAAATTCTTTGGTTTTCCAGCATTTTTGTGTATTTGAACCCTTTCCAACAATGACTGTATGATTTTGAGATCCATCTTTTCACACTGAGGACAACTTAGAGACTCATTTGCAACTATTACAGCAGGTTTAAATGCTCACTGATGCTCCAGAAGGAAAGACAATGCATTAAGAGCCGGGGTGAAAACTTTTGAACAGAATAGAGATGTGTACATTTTTCTTGTTTTGCATAAATATCATATTTTTTAATTTAGTACTGCCCTTCAGAAGCTACAGAAGATACTTACATGTTTCCCAGAAGACAAAACAAGTTCAATTTACCCTGATCTTCAAATTCAAAAAGTTTTCACGCCCCGGCTCTTAATGCATGGTTTTTCTTTCTGGAGCATCAGTGAGCATTTGAACTTTCTTTAATAGTTGCACATGAGTCCCTCTGTTGTCCTCAGTGTGAAAAGATGGATCTCAAAGTCATTGTTGGAAAGGGTTCAAATACACAAAAACACTGCAAAACCAAAGAATTTGTGGGACCTGAAGGATTTTTCTGAAGAACAGCAGGCAGTTTAACTGTTCAGGACAAACAAGGGACTCATGAAAAACTATCACTAAACAAAAACAAAAAAAAAAAAACACAGCTTTGGATCGTTCAGGTAACAACACAGTATTAAGAATCAAGGGGATGTAAACTTTTGAACAGGGTCATTTTTATGAATTCAGCTATTATTTTCTCTTGTGGACTATATGTAAACATCTTTTATGTGACATCTCTTATCCAGGTCAGTAATAAAAAATAACATGCATTTTGTATGATCCCTCTTATTTTGGTAAAATAATTAATATTCTGAAAGGGGGATGTAAACTTTTGACCTCAACTGTAAATATCATCCTACTAAGACATTATTGGACATATAGAGTGAAAACTGATATTTATATAATTTTATGTAAATATCTGCTTTACTGTTATAAAGATCTCATTGATTTACATTACAATCAGAATTTTATCTTGATGTATCAGATATGATGCTAAATTTGATGTAAATAACCCCTGTTTGTGAGTGTACATACAGTTGAGACGGTATCTGGGCTGCTCCTTTGGGCAGTTGGCTCAGGTACAGGTGTAGAGTGAAGTGATTTTTGAGGCTGAGGAGTTTCGTGGTCTGGTCCTGTTGAAAGACTGACTTTTCCTCCAGAGCACTATTCTTACTGAAGAACAGCAACAGGTTCCTGTACAGAAACCTACGGCACATTCAAAACACATTTAAATTCCACTCAATAATACTTGTGAATAATATTGTGATATATTATTACAATTTAAAATAACGGTTTTCTATGTAAATATACGTTAAAATGTAATTTATTCCTGTGATCAAAGCTGTATTTTCAGCATTATTACTCCAGTGTCACATGATCCTTCAGAAATCATTCTAATATGCTGATTTGCTGCTCAGGAAACATTTCTTATTATTATCCATGTTGAAACGTTTCTTTAGAAAACATGATACATTTTTGGTCCTTTGATGAACAAAGTTCAAATGAACTGCATTTATTTGAAATGGAAATCTTTTGCAACAACATAAAAGTCCTTATGTCAGTTTTAATCATTTTACTGCATCCTTGCTAAATAAAAGTGTTCATTTCTTTCAAAAAATACATTTGAGATGTGTATGTTGGTCCTTCACCAGCCGGTCCAACACATCTACTTTCAAGAAATGCTTTTTCCAAACACTGTTTAATTTCATTTCAAGAATCTAAGAAAAAAGCCTTTAGATCAAAGGGTTTTTAGACCATGAGAAACCCAAATTCAGTCAAGTGTGTCCAAACCTTTGATGTCAGTGTTAACAAAGTGCAAACCACAGTGGCAAATGACTTTTTAAAAAGAGTCAGATCTTCTCTGAACTGGCCATCAACACACATACATGAAAATGATGACCACCTGCAACTGAAAATCCCACTTACCTCATTAATGATCTCCGCGCAGTTACTACTGCATGTGAGTCATGCAGGATTCTTCCTGTGGGTGCCGGACTGGCTTTGGTATTAGAACTGCCTGTGCCAAGAGCAACAACCTCACATCCAGCAGCTGCAGACGAAACAGGACACTATGGATTAGGTCAAAATGAGTGAACACTAGCCAGTGGACTTACAAGAACAGTAGCTCAAAATGATACAGTACACAAAGTCCATCTGCATGTGGTGCTTGGAAATTTGGTGTTGTGAGTTATACACCAAAGTTTAATAATTAGTTAAGGGTTACCAAGAGATTTCAAATACTCACATCAGTATAAAGTCATGCATTTTCTTGGTAACAAGAAAATATTACAAATGCCAAAAGTCCACTCTAAAATAAGTATTGTGAAGAATGTCAAGTAAATAAAAATGCTTGACAAAAAGTCAAAAAGTTCTATCACTAACGCCTCATTTACTGTTTTTGACAGCATTGTAAAATACTTTTAGAATTCAAAATAACTGTTTTCTATTTAAATATCTATTTTAAAATTTAATTTATTTTCTGTAGTGGTAACATTCTTTTGGTAAGAGTTAAGCAACACTAGAATCTACTTTAAACTTAAAATATATATATTTTTGCAAAGGCCTAACATGTGACTGTTTTCTTCAACACCAAAGCTTCATTTATTTGATAAAAAAATAGAGTAAAGAAATACTGTGAAATATGACAATTTAAAATACCTGTCTTCTATTCCTGTGATGGCAATGCTGAATTTCAGCATAAAGTCCTGCTGTTGTTTATTTTTTTAAAACGTTTTCCTAAGGCCTAACATGTGTTTTCTTCATCTGACCACTTTCAAACAAACTCATCAACAAACACAAGCCATTTAGGGGAATCTAACCGCCACTTGGGAATGTCTCCCAATTCCCTTCCTTTTACTGTAAATATCTAAAATTACACAGCTGTACGCACAACTAAACATCCTGTGGATGTTACCTATATCACTAAGAATCCTCCAACATTTCCTGTTTTAGTTTATCTGGTTTAGCTTCAGAATTGTATCAAGCTGAAGAAAAATGATGAAAGGCTCAAAGGAAACCATATAATTACTTCCTATTGCGGCATATTTCTATATTTGGTGTAACATTATTTAACATCTCACTGTCTATTCTACGAGTTTCACTGTGGAAATTCCAACCTACTGTCATAACTAAGTGCCCCAATGATATTATAAATACAAGAAACAGGTGACATTTATTTATTACATTGCATATGAACAATAGAAGTCTCTATTACAGTCAAAAGTTCCCATAATGCTCTGCAGGAAGTACTATTTCCCAGAACGTCTTTGAGTGGGAAGTGGTTGAGTGTGAAGGAGAAAAGATCATTCTTCACACACACTTGCTCTGGTCATGCTTCCGTCTGTCCCAATGACCTTCTCATACCCAACATATCTTCATTTATCGCTGTCTGAATTCTCTACACATCCTGTCATGCAGGGTTCCCACACCTTTTGACCAATGAAAATCCATGGCTTTTTCATTGATTTATGATTACTGGAAAAGGATTACTGTAATAAGCAAAGATTTGCATTTGGATGTCATGTACCAATCACTGGAATGAATTGAATTGAACTGTTATACTTAAACAGAATTTCTGCAGGTTTTATGAAGGTAAAATTAAGACTTAAGACAAAGCAAAAAAATAATAATAATGAGCTGTATTAACAACACTTCAGAGAAAATTTCCAGCATTAACAGACTTAATTCTGTTTAATTTTTCAGTAAACAAAACTTCATATCCTCATTTTACATTTCAAGTAAATGTATCTTGATTTAAGGATTGTTTAGATATTTGTACAAGACAAAATACTGAGAGAGAAAGATATATACAGTACAGGTCAAAAGTTTGGAAACATTACTATTTGTAATGTTTTTGAAAGAAGTCTCTTCTGCTCATCAAGCCTGCATTTATTTGATCAAAAATACAGAAGAAAAACAGTAATCTTGCAAAATGTTATTACAATATAAAATAGTGGTTTCTATTTTAATATACTTTAAAATATAATTTATATCAGTGATGCAAAGCTGAATTTCCATCAGCCATTTCTCCAGTCTAAAGTGTCACATGATCCTTCAGAAATCATTCTAATATGCTGATTTATTATCAGTGCTGGAAACTGTTGTGCTGCTTAATATTTTTGGAACCTGTGATACTTTTTTCAGGATTCTTTGATGAATACAAAGTTAAAAAGAAGAGCATTTATTTATAATAGAAATCTTTTCTAACAATATACACTACCGTTCAAAAGTTTGAGGTCAGTAAATTTTTTATTCTTTCTTTTTTTGAAAGAAATGAAACCTTTTATTCAGCAAGGATGTGTTAAATTGATAAGAAGAGATAGCAAAGATTTATATTGTTGGAAAAGATGTATATTTAGACTTTTTTAACTTAACTATTTATTCCTCAAAGAATCCTGAAAAAAGTATTCCAGTTTCCAAAAAAAAAAATATTTGGCAGCAAAACTGTTGCCAACATTGATAATTCTAATAATAAATCGCATATTAGATGATTTCTGAAGGATCATGTGACACTAGACTGGGAGTAATGGCTGATGGAAATTCAGCTTTGAATCACAGAAATAAATTATATTTTAAAGTATATTAAAACAGAAACCATTATGTTATATTGTAATAACATTTTGCAAGATTACTGTTTTTCTTCTGTATTTTTGATCAAATAACTGCAGGCTTGATGAGCAGAAGAGACTTCTTTCAAAAACATTACAAATAGTAATGTTTCCAAACTTTTGACCTGTACTGTATATATATATATATATATATATATATATATATATATATATATATATATACACACAGTGCCCTCCATAAGTTTGCATGGGACAGTAATGACAAAATTGCTTTGTTTGTTGTGTAGTCAAGACATCTGCAAATATGATTAAAAGATGAATAAAGAGACAAAACTACAGAATGTCACATTTTATTATTAGCTATTTCAACACATACATGTATTATCAAATAAAAATAACAGCACTTTAAGAGTTCATCGCACTATTTGATGGGAGCAGAGCAGTGAGTCTGTGACCCATACACTCTTAAAAATAAAGGTGCTTCACGATGCCATAGAAGAACCTTTTTGTCTAGTAGAGTGTGTGCAGCGCAATTTACGGAGGACTATTTCCTGAACCTGGAAGAGTAGTATACAATGCTGGCTCACACAAAGGCTGTTTCTATAAAGTGGGGCAATTCCAACTTTGCAAGGACAGTCTGGCGCTTCTGACCCACAGCCTGTAAGTACGTTTCTGCTACTGACTATTCAAACGCGAGTTTTAAGCAGTGTAGAGTAGTGCTTGTTGTTTGTCGTTTCTCCGATCACAAATGCAGACATGGTAATGTTTACATCACGACGTGTAAAAAGACAGTATAAGTCATTATAATCAGTAATTATGTCCCCACTGGATGCAACAAATGCCTCGTTTATAATGGGTTTTATTGTTTTTGTGTCGTCGCGCCGGGACACTCCATCACAATACGGTGAGGGGCGTAACATTTCCTTCACACACTTGAGGTATTTGGCCAATCACAACGCACTGGATAGCTGGCCAATCAGAGCACGCCTCACTTCTCAGAATGATGAGCTTTGTAAAAATTGGCGCGTTTCAGAAAGGCGGGGCATAGAGGAGCAACAATAATGTACAGTATGTGGAAAATAATGTATTTTTTTTACCTTAAACCGCATAAACACATTGCATTACACCAAATACACAAAATAATGTTCCTTTTAGCAAAGTCATATAATCCCTTTAACATCTGAAGAACCTTTCTGTTTCACAAAAGGTTCTTTGTGGCGAAAGAAGGTTCTTCATGGCGAAAGAAGGTTCTTCAGATTATAAAAAGGTAAGAAAGAGATGGTTCTTTAAAGAACCTTTGACTGAATGTTTCTTTGTAGAAACAAAAATGGTTCTTCTACTCTTAGCCTCATCTTTTGAAATGCTTTTCCCAACAGCCAAGTTCAAATGTTGCTTGTTTTGGGGAGTTTCTGCCTTTATTCTCCTCTTCAGCTGGTGAAATTCATGTTCAATCGGATTTAAATTGATTTGGGCAATCTAAGACTTTCCATTTCTTTGCCCTGATAAGCTCCTTGACCGAACTGGCAGGGTGTTTGGGTCATTGTCTTGATCCAATATGAAGCACTTTCTGATGAGTCTGGTGGCATTTTCTTGAATATTGGTAGCCAAGATGGTTTTGTACCCTTCCAAATTCATTCTGCTACTGTCATCACATATTAAGTCATCATTAAAATTGAGAGCGTATGTTCCAGAGACAGCCATGCATGCCCATGCCATGACACCACCTCCACCATGCTTTACAGATGAGGTTGTATGCTTAGGATCATTTGCAGTTCCCATTTTTCTCCACACTTTTGCTTTCCCATCATTTAGATAAAGGTTCATCTTTGTCTCATCGGTCCATAAACACAGTTCCAAAGCTCTACTGGCTCATCTTTGTGGTTTTTTGCAAACCTTCTAGTTTTGGTGCTTGTAAGAGGTTTGCATCTTGCTGTGTAGCCTCTGTAATTCTGTGTCAAAGTCTCCTGAGGACAGTAGATTGTCAGAGCATCACCTCAGCTTTCTGGAAGTTGTTGGTAATTTTACAGACACGTCTTTTACGGTTCATTTTCACAGCTGGTAAAACATCTGTGTGTTGAATCACCCAATAATAAAATTCTGTAGTTTTGTCTCATTCATCTTTTAATCATATTTACAGATTTCTTGACTCCACAGCAAACAGCAAACATTTTGTCTTTACTGTGCCAATACTTAAGGATGGCACTGTATATAATGCAACATTTAATGCAATGACTTTGTGAATTTAAGACTTTCTGCTTTGATTTAACACCTCACAAAAACCTTAATTTGTGGAATGGCAAACAAGACCCTTTAAGACCAGCAGAAACCCTGTTGTTATTGCATGAGTATCCAATAAGACAAAAAAAGAGAAGGAAGGCTACTTTGTTTACACTGAAGTTTTCACCAATCATTGGTTGAGTTCCCCAAAAAGTATGGCTCAAACATTGCTCTTATAGTTGCAGAACTGCCATCAAACAATGAAAATAAAGTACCAACATGAACTCAACAAAACCCATAGATGGTCATCTAGATTAACATGGTAACCATATGCAAAATATAAGCAAACATGCACAATATTTTGCACCTTAAGTGTTTGATGTTCCCATTATTGTAGAGAGGAGTCTCATGAAAAATAAAGGTTATAACAACATGTGTGTCACATTTTCCCTCAAATTGAGGACAATTACTTTTGTCGTTGCGACATGGTTTTTTTAAGACAGTTAATCAAATTTACATAAACGTAATAATGTATGCTTTGCTTATGATTTCTCAAAGACTTCTCAAAGGTGATTCTTATCACTGTATTAATAATATTAAAAAATGAATAAATAAAATTACTATAATTCAGAATAAATTAAAGGTAGAACAGCAAATAATACTACCATGTTGAATAAATAATTTTTAAAAAGTACTTTCTTGCATTATGGCAATAAGAATTTCTTAGTTGTTGTGAAAAAGGCCAAAATGCAAGCAGTATAATAGGCTTTTAAAATTTCTTTTGATTTTGGAGTACATATGAGCTTAAGTATGTTGTTGACCTATTTTTTTGAGGTTCGCCCGAAAGCTCTGACGATGCAGATTCTGTGCAGGATAGATTATTAGATGACAAAGAACACCTGAAATGTCACATGACTTATGAATACTAATACCACAGTTAAAAACTGTGGTCTGACATCCTGTACGTCTGACTTACGAGACAGCATGACAAATGCAGCCACTGTTCCGCCACAGCCAGAGAATTCTGGGTAACTGTCCATTAGCTTGGTGAACATCTTCCTCACCACGTTGGGTACCTGATCCTTAATGGGATTCTTTCTTTCTGCGTTAAACCAACCAGAATGAAATTGTTAGTCACATTCGCAAATATTTCCAAATCCGACATTAGTTGCTCTGACGTCAAGAGCTTATTATGGCTAAAACATTTGCGCTTTGAATATTGTTGTTCTTAATTGGGCTATTAAACACATCCAGACTTGAAAAACTAATTTACCAATTACAGCTCTTCCAGAATGGACTTCTGGGATTGTTGAGTCCTTCTCTCTTACTGGCAGAGGAGGAGGTCCCGCTGAAAAAAAACAAAAGCACATACAAAAGTAAAGTGAATGTGAGTAAGACTTGCAGCTTTGTGGTCGCAAGCAATGCATGGGCAGTTGCTAAGATATTCTCAACAGTTTTACTGTATTATCTGCAGTTTACAGGATGGTATTGATACAGTAGATGATTCCATTGGCACAAGTCCAATCAAGATCAAACGGTGCAGGACTTACGCACTCAAACGTTTTGCACTCAAAGTTGAACTAATAGGGTTAAGGGTTTTTTCAAATCAACAAGTAAAATATAAAATACAAGTAATAAAATGTTTGCTGGCTTTATGCAATTGCAATAGAAAAAGACTGAAAAGACGAAAATAAATAAGATTGCAGCACCACCCCAATGTGTGAATGTGTTGTTGTTTTTTTGCATTAAAAACAAATGCTGCACCCCCACCTCAAACAGGAAAAAGCTTCACCACGGTTTCAGTGAGTGACTGGGTCTGTTTCGATGGGAGGGAGAACAGCGAGGATGTTCTCTGTCATCTGGGGAAACTTTCACATTGAATTTCAAAGTTTGCATATTTACACTAAAAATGGAACGGCTGACTAACTGCTTGCACTGATTCTATGGAAAGTGTCAACCAGAAGGTCACACGATATCTTCCTATTTTTTCTTGCAAGAAGGCTTACAAAATAGACCATTAATGAATAAACAATAAAGTAGCAATCTAGGGTTAAACCACATAGCTGAAGTCAGGTGTTTCACCCTTTGTCTTATTAAAAACAATATAAATATCTAATCAGCGGCAATTGATAATAGTCAAAATTATGTTCAAAATAAATTTGATATATATAAAAAAATAAATATAGATTTTTATATAAATAAGATTTTTTTAAAAATGTTTTTGAAAGAATCCTATTCTGCTCATCAAGGCTGCATTGATTTGATCAAAAATACAATAAAAACAGTAATATTGTGAAATATTACAATTTAAAATAACTGTTTTATATTACAATATATTTTAATATGACATTTGTTGCTGTATATCAAAGCTGAATTTTCAGCATCATTACTCCAGTCTTCAGTGTCACATGATCCTTCAGAAATCATTCTAATATGCTGATTTGCTGCATAAGAAACATTTCTTGTTATCAATGTTGAAAAGAGTTGTATTGCCTCATGTTTTTGAGGAAACAGTGACACTTTTTTTGTTCAGGATTAACTGATGAATGGAAAGTTCATCAATTAAAACAGCCTTTATTTTAAATGTAAATCTGATAACCATGTAAAAGTATTCACTATTTCACTTTTGATGAATTTAATATAGGCTTGTTGAATAAGTTATTAATTTATTTCATAATTTGTTTTTACTGACCCCAAAGTAGTATGCATATATATAAGTGAGTAAATACAAATGTGTGTGTGTGTGTATATGTATATATATATATATATATATATATATATATATATGATGTTTATTTATTTATTCAATTAAGATTCTAAATGAATAATATTCTGTGCATTTCTGAATTGGGGAAAAGCTCTTGTCTGACTTAATAATTTGCTCAAATTTAATCAGTTCAATCAGAATAATATGAATTTCTGTTTTCTAGCTGGTAGTAAGAGGCCTAAAATCATCATTTGATCATTACCAGAAACATCTGAAGGAATCCCATCATTTTCTAGACTTGCAATGAGCTCTTCAAGGGCCAGTTCAGCTGCTTTGGCCCTGGCTTCTTTCTTTGTGACGCCCATTCCCGTCTTATACTGGACTCCATCAATCACAGCACAGAACGCAAAGTAAAACCCCGTTATTCCTGCTGCTCAGACACAAAGGAAACAAATGTTGAATGCACGAATGAACTGGACAGTGCACTACATAAAATCAGGAGGGATATCACTTACCGGTGGTAACAGTCTCTTTCATATCCAGTTGAAACTGCAAAACCTGAGAGAGCTGGAACAATGCCGACACTGGGTGCGTATCTCCTCGCTTATATCTGTCAATATGTTCACGGGGAAGGGTTTTCGGTTTGGAGTCTGCAAAGGAGGCAAAAGCGGCAGCGGACGTTATTGATATAACATGATTTAATCCATGAGTGACTGTAAATACATTCTGGAGACAATAACAACATCACTACGTCTAAACAACAAATGCATGTCAAAGCATGTTCCTGGTGTAATTGTGCTTGATTCATTGGTGTGCAGTTTTCCAAATAAAAACATGTCTCGGCCTATGAAATTACTTTCATTTTCATCTGAGGTCACCAATTCCTCTTGGTGACCAAAACCCTTCACTCTTACAAAAATACAAAACATTATGCAAGTAAAATAGGATGCAAATGTCATTTCATGTTGACTTTAAAACACAAAAAGTCATTTGTCAATGGAAATTCATTTTTAACACTTTTAATTGGCCTTTTTTTCAGAATTTTAGTCCTAAAAAAGCAACGGTCAGTCTGTCGAGAGAAACAAATGGTAGTCTAAAACAAAATAAAGCCTTAACGCTTAACTGATTTTGGTGGAGGAACTCAATGGTTGTCCAGGAAGACATTTGTTGTTGTTGATGTCATTGAAGTCTGAGAAAGGTGGATGGGATGAGATGTTTGTCCAGTGGTTGTGGGCCATGCTGGACCCTCTCGAGGATGAACCCCTCATCATCATCTTCATCTAACAACTGTAAGTTAGAGACAGAAATACAGTGTTTACAGGAAAATTCACATCACAAATCATGTAAATGATGTAATATCAAGCAGGCCTGATGGTTTTAAGAATGTAACGATGCTGCTGTTTTTTTTAGAACGCTTATAAGTAAACATAAAAGAAGAGCGCGTGACTCTACAGTTCTAACGAAGATTAAACTGCATGCGTTAATTCCCAAACTCGCATGAAACTCATTTAAACTGAACTCATATAAACACAGTAATGGCATGTGACAGGTTAGCGCGAAATAAAACGGATTTAAGTAAAATAGCGCCGATTAAGACGCTAGTCACGCTGCTAGCACGCCTAATCTAGCTGAATTATACAAAGAAAACAAACTTGTATTGATTCTCATTTTTTATAACTGGTCACTGAAACACCACATTTTAACATTTTATCTTCAAACGAACACAAACACATGCTAATTCATATTCAAACACGCCCACGCACTTACCCTGAACGATTCACTCACACACAACTGACTGGCGCGCGCACACACACTCTTACTTGACAGTACGATAGATAGATAGATAGATAGATTAAAGTCAAGATTAAATTTAATTTGCATCCCTTTTTTACTTGAGAAATGTTATGCAGTAAGTGAAAAGTTAAAGGAACTGGTGACCTGAAATTTCACCTGGTGCAATGAAAACTAATTTTAGAGTCATATCAGTTAGAAAAATAGACTTATCTCTTTCACATGTTAGATACGACTGGAAACTGCTGGAAGAGGTTTCTTATACACAATAATTTTCTTGTAAAAGCTCAACCACAAAATTCTTTTTTCCATTAGTGACAGCCCAGTACAAGGATCCGTGACTAAAAGTGAAAGTGATGGACTGTGAAGGTCTCCAGGAAGTAACATTAAAACGGGTTGAGCGTTTAGGGACAACAAAGGGGTTTTTAAACAGTTACTCATGAAAACAGAGTTTTCCAGAGATGTGTATGACTCAACACTCTGTGTGTGTGTGCAACAGGAAAGCTATAGGCCTGTTTTCATGCTCTAAAAATAGAAGACCTTTATTAACCAAAAAAATATGCAATGCTGACATCAGACAAAGAGGAGACATACTTTGCATGAGCCACATACTTAGATTTTGAACTACTTCAGAGGGGATTACAGTGTGATTGGTTGCCAAAACAAACCCAGAATTTCAACCCTTCCCATTTTTTATTTATTTTTTTATTAGGCCATATCTGTTGTATTTATTCAGACATTCCTCCAGTCAGTGATGGCTAAAAGAAAAGTTCAAATCTAAAATTATGCTGATTCTTCATTATTCGTTTGTGTCATAGTTTTGATGAATTAATCTAGGTACCTAATAAAATACATATTGTCTATTATTCTGTGTTTTTATTTTATTTTTATTTATTTATTTTTTTTCAAAAATACATTACTGTCACTGTCAGAAATGTGCAAGCAACAGATGCAAAGGCCTCACTTTAGCCCATTTTCAGTGTTTATTTTAATGCATAAATGAGCAGTGGATCCCTGTATTATTTAATTTTTATCAGCTCAGTGGAAACATCTGTGGTGTTTTTGACGGTGGAGTCCTATGGTGAGCAAAAAAGCAAGACATCCTACCTCAAAGCCTACACACTAATATTGATGCCTGGAAACACCTCTATCAGAACATGACGTCACCGATATCATTCCCCTAACCTCTGTTTCCATGCAGACAGAATCCTGAATCTGGTCTCAGGGTTTTTTATCCTTAATAATTTAGCTAATTTGCACATGCAATAATGGCCAAAGGCTGTTTTGCAAGACGACGCTGAGTCTAGATGCTCAGGGATTTGTGTGCAATGACAAACATGCAAAGTGCAGTGTAGGTGTTGGTTTGACAGACTGTGGTTCATGGCTTACTCAGTGGTACAGTAAAGACAAGCAACTCTATTGGATGGGTTGCAGATATTATCTTTAATCTAAATTTATATACATTATGTAGGAGTACATATTCCACTTAGTCAGCAGCCATTAACGAACTGTATGATGAGACGTTTCAGACATTTCAGCTTTAATGGCCAACAGCACAACCAGCGGAAGTCAAACCAACAGGACGTTTCTTGAAATCTAAGTCAGTTGTTATAAACAGCGTTGCGCTTTGAAGTTGAAACATTTCCTTTGCATTTTCTTTTTTAACATGTCAGCATGTGCATAGTCAAGATATTGGAAAAGGGCCCAGACTGATGATTAACTGTTTTGACTGAAACATCAGGACATCTGCGTAATAAACTACCAGCAATGAAATACTTAAAGATAACCTTTGATCTATTTCATGATGATCTGTTCTAGATCTAGGTTTATGGATTTAGTATAGGCTGAGTGTATGTTAGATTATACACTAGAGAGCTGTCTAATGTAAGGTATTGGATATTTATTTAAAATGCATACAAACACAGTATTAATAAAATTAAGAATTTATTTCACTTAATAAACCTAAGCATTTGACATATATGGCACACTGTGTGTTTTACAGGTTTACTGGCACCCTCATTATCCAAATCACTTCCAGTAGAGCAAATATTGCCCCTAAATAAAACAGCTCATTTCAGACTCTAATCGTAATGAATGAAGTCAAAGGTCCATTTAAAGAAAAGTCGGTTCAGTAGGCGGCCATATTTGCAATGCTTTCGTCTGTTTTAAAAGGGAAATCTTAAAAACTGCATGTTTAAGTATCATATTTCAAATCAGCAACATAATCTGACATCAACTGCCCCATATTGTTCCTTTTTCTCAAATAGCCTTAAAATCTTAGGCTATATTTCAGGTTTATATTTTCATGGCAACCAATGCTTCTAACTGCTGCAGTGACGCCATGACTTTACCAACTGGCTCTTTAATTTAGAAGGCCGGTGTTCTGTCGATATAGCATACCCTGTCAGATTGTCATACCTCCCATTAAAACAGTAATTAGATTGTGTTTTATTAACGTCTACACCTACCCCTTACAGTAATGCAAATACATTAAATATTGTTGTTCAGCGTGAGAAAAAGGACGTAATATTGATGTGCGCATGCGCAGTAAGCCCCGGTAGGCAAATCTGTCGGGTATGATAAAATGTCAGGACACCGGACTTATTCCTCCATATTGCGCGTATTACTTTCTTGACATTTTAGTAACATGAATGCATCGTCTTGCTTTATCTGAAGTCTTTGATTAAGTCTAGCTAAAGTGACAGTTGTGCTTTTATGACAAACATCTAATTCAAAATGTGAACTGCTTTTTATTGACCTCTTGTGGTGCAAATTGGTAAATCAGGAGGTACGCCAACAATTCCTATATATGAGCATTTTAAGGAGAACTGTTTTAAATGATATAGAGAGAATATCATGGATTTTATGCAATTAACGCAATAAATAAGTAAGTTCATGGAGCACCAATCAATTATCGTCAATAAAACAATTGTCAATATATCAAGAACTGGGACGTCAGGTGCCAAATGATGGCTTTCTAGAAAAGGCACAATAGAAAACCAATGTAGAGCTGCAGAGATGTAGAATGAACTGATATCTGTAAGCAAAGAGATCTGAAATCTTTGATGATCAGATGATGACCTACATAACCTGACCACAAAAATACCGCGTTAGATCTGACAAGTCAGTTTCTCATTTCAGGTCGCTGAACTTTTGCAGATATGATGAAAGAGCACTAGAAATATTTCTCTGTGTTTTAACCATAATCTTATGGTTTATTCATAGAGAAAGATAGGCGAAGTAATTCTGGTCACATTCGGTGGGAGAATCTATAGACTGCGAGTGGAATTTACATGCATTAAGTATGCTTTTTAATAGGCTGAAGTGAAAACATTGAAGTGCAGTTTAATACATTTATTGGATTTATCAATTGTTTCTATTATATTTCATCAGTTTTATGTTTTTCTTCTTATGGTTTTGGTTTCATTTTAGCATCCTCTCAGTGACATGCCCATGACCTGTAATATAGGCCCAGGTCCCAGTTCACTCGTCATACGCCTTTCTGTCTTTCTTCCTGGACCAGCATTAGTTCCTACTGTACAAACAATATGAGGATGCTATGATTCACATCCCATGATGAAACTTAAATGCGCCTCCACTGTCGTCAAAATATACTGCATCCGTCAAGGCTTTATTTATGCCCAAAACATATAAAAAGTTATTTTTTAAAAACCTCAGATAGGGTTCCGTTCACAGAGACGAGAATAGAAGTTGTTTATAATATGTCTTTATAATGACTTTTTCTGCGTTTATCAGGATGTGTGCGTAAAAAAGAAACACTCATTAGGCTGAAAAGGGACAGCAAGATGTTTTGAAGCATTTAAAAAAAATACTACCTCTATTTTTTGTTTGTTTGTTTTAATTTAAGCAATAGCCTGTTTACTAAGTAACAGGTAGTATATCCTCAAAGGTTTATTAGGGTGCTTAATAATTTTGTACTGTTAAAATGATCAATTCCATTATTTTAAAACTTTTGTTATAATAATAAAATACTAATTATTACCATTTCACTTTACTGAAATTTTCACTGAAATATCCTCAGAAATTTCTCTCATATGTTCAGATCGTTTTAAATCACTTTTGGTAATTAAACATATATGCAAGGATAATGATGTGAACAAAAATATAAAAATCTAAAACAAAAAGAAAAAAGTCAGTTGATTTCAAAATTAATATTAAACTTTCATGTTTTATGGGACATTTTTTTAAGTTTAGCTTTTATTCTGTCATGTGTGTTTACGCTTTAAATCGCGGACTTTTATTGTGTCTTTGGGTTGCTGTGGGACTTTTATTCTGCCCCGGTCGCTGGTTCCGCTCATATGGCTGAAGATGGCGAGCGGATCGGGGCCCGTTTCTGCTCTCTGGACCGAAATCAACCGCTGCGGACAGAACGGCGACTTTACTAGAGCCCTGAAAGCTGTCAACAAAAGTAAAATAAAAACATATTAATCATATCTTTGTCCACATTTCTCTCACTGTAGATAAAAACACTGTTTAGCGCCATGTCTCCCGTAGCATGTGTCTAACCTGCAGTGCAGTAGATTCGCTAATGTCTGTTTTCTGAACAGATTTCCTATTTTATTAAGACAAACGGGATGTTTACTTGAATAATACAACTCTTGAGAAGCTCTTAAAGAGTGTGTTGGCAGTCTTCAAGACTTTCTGGAGGTTTGAGGGGTCTGTGCTTAGTGATTACGTGTCATAAGGAGTTGGATTAAATGTAAACATGATTTCAGATGTCTTAATTTTAAAGATGTACAAGTACTAGTTTTTAAATGTTTATTTTAGTATGTATGCAGTTTTTTTTTTTTTTTTGCAATGTAACATCAACATTTGAGATTTCACAATGATATGTCTTGTTGATCTTATATATACTATTTTTTTTCTTTCTGCCTGTTTGCAGTTCTTCATGAAAATAAGGACGATGTGACAGCCCTGCGTTGTAAAATCGTCTGTCTGATCCAGAATGGAGGTTTTAAAGAAGCCCTGAATGTCATGAACACTCACTCTAAATCACTGAGCAGGTGCGATAGTCACCCAGACTGCGGCAATAAGACATGAGAGGGACCCTTTTTGAAAAACAAGTTACTAGAAATAGCATCCTATCTATGCACCTTTTAACATACTGTTATCTTTATTCTTCAGTTTTGTGTGCAGCAATCTTAATCATATCACATACTAATCAGGGCTGGTTGTATACATTTCTAAGGCCTCTAAATGATTGACATGATCTTTGCTGAAAAATTAAGCCAATTAAAGGCAGGGTAAGCAATTTCTGGAAGCCAATGTTGATATTTGAAATCACCAAAACAAACACGCCCCTACACCAAAAGGGTCTCGCCTCTATTTTGATAGATCCGCCCCATATATATGTAGCCTATGCAACCCAGGCAACGATTAGTTCTGTGAAACATAAGCCGCTTTTCCACCGAAATTACCTGGAACAATATGTCCCAGGAACTTTTTTTCCCCAGACCTGTTGCTGTCTGCGTTTCCATCGCGGTCTAAACTACCGAGAAGATTAGGCAAATAGTCTGGTGACGTAACGTTAGGTCTGCGCGCGTTTCTCAAGACCAAGTACGCAAATTTCGGACTTGCATCCTCGGTAGTTCGGACTTCACGAGTTAGACTCGGGAGTGTGAACTCCTGCGGACGGAACGACGCAAGTCCGGTAATTCTGCAAAGAGCAGCGTACTTGATAACGTCAGTCAGCTCGTCTTGGCTGCTGCAATCTTCCTCACTGTATTTACAGACGAAATATATCAAACACCACTGCCTCTTTATGTTTTCATTTAAACATATTAATAAAACAATAGAATAAAGACCAAAGATTACCTGTTAGATTTACCCAGAACTAATTATATCTTATGTTTAACCACTACAGAGACATCATAGCCGGTGGTAAATGTCAGAAGGACTAGCTGAGGTTATGCTCCTCTCGTCGAGATACATGAGCACTGAGCGCCCGGTGATCGCGTGGAGCTCACGTCTCCGAAATCGGAGAAGCACATTTTCAAATAGGCGCTGTTTTTATAAATAAACCGCCGATTTGAGTTTTAAACAACTACATTCTCGGCTGAAATACACACGTCCAGTGTAGGGAGGCTTTAGCTGTTGCCCGGTGTAGACACGGTGTTACTCACCTATCGAGAAGAAAAGCAACCCCGGCGTCCGATTGCAGGCCTTCCGCTCCTTGAGTTCTCTCCAGCGCTGGAAAGCTGATCCGATATTTACACGAGTCCTGCTTCTTGCCTTATCGTTCTGCAGTCGTTTTCCTCTTTTTGTTTTTTATCCACCATCTCTATCTTTCTGTCACTCGGCTGTTCACTGAACGCTCTTTCCTCCACATCACGAGTAGACACGCCCCTAACTGCTGATTGGCTACATGTTTGTTTTGTTACTCGGCCCGACTCAGTTTTCTAAAACATTTTAGAAAAATTGCATACCCTGCCTTTAAACTGCCTTCTGTTATCAAATAGATAGTTTATACTTTTTTTGCAAATAAAAGGCTTTTTAGTATAATTGTACAACCATCTAGCTTGTGCTTCATGTCTTTTTGCTGTGAAATATGTACTGATTTTTATAAAGTAAATGTAAGAATATCTTTTTATTATTATATTGTTAGTAATATTTCAAGATCGACACTTACTGGAAGCAACTTGGGTTTTCTTGATTGTCCATACGTAATTTTTTTTTTAGAAAAACAGCGTGTCTCACTCACGTATGATCGTCAGGCTTTTGAGGAACGTTTATTTGTTCATCTCTCAGTCATCATTTTATTGCATTGCACTGTATGTTTTGATCATCAAGCTAAGCATTTAAATATAATCTTACATATTATTGGAGATATAGAGTGATGACCGATATTTATATAGTTTTATTTAAGTATCTGGTATACTGTTATATAGATCTTATTTATTTACATTACAATCAGAATTTCATCTTATGTTTTGCCCATATAAATATCAGAATCTGTGCCGAATTGCATATTTTGGCTCTTTTTGGGCCTCTGAATGAAATCCTTGAGTATGAACTACATATTCTCACCATATCATACTATATGAGCATTAAAATCTGATGTATAATACGATACTCAACAAAAACACATCTTTTTTTGGACAAAGATTTAGTTTAATGTTTTGTCTAAAGGTTCAAAAAATGTTAAATTAAAAACTAAAACGAATTTATTATTGCACATAATTTTTTTTCTGTGTTCTAATAAACACAAAAGACGTTGTTTGGCTGCATATGTGTTGAAATCGGATTTGTTCAGTATACAGTACAGTGTATATACCAGTGTTTCCCAACTTTTTTTTTAGTCGTGGCACCATTTGGAAATTTTAACAAATTTGTGGCACCCTACAAAATTAATTTTGTCGCAATACTTGAATTTCTAACTTCTATATGATACCTTGAAAAGTATAGATATTTGGTACAGCAGGGAAGAACAGCAGAATATACTGTCATACGGATATTTTTAATATTATACATTTTTTTGTCCATCAATGGTGGCAATCAGTAGGCTAATTTCTAATAAAGAGACCAATTTATATGACAGATTTTAATGTAGGCTTTTATTCATAGGTAAACATTAATTACCATTATAACCAGCTATCTCACAGATTTTACAGTGGGGTAATTTTGTTGCAGTAGCACAAGATAGCTTGATTTCAAACTTTGAATTTGACAAGTTAGCAGTCAGTAATAAAATAAGAACAAATAAACAAATGACTAATGATAGCACAAATAAATAATTATGATACAAATGAAATAAATTGCTTTTTACTTTTTCAGGTAGGTCTAACAGTACGGCTTTTTTGCATGGCATTGGGAAACACTAGTGTAGACAGTACCGTAAACATTAGTATGCTTCTAAGAGTTGCTGAATTTGGTGGAGGTTTCTGTCCTTTTCTGCATCTGTTTTCAATGTAATAAAAGTTTGTTTTTTGTATTTTGTGTCTCTAGTGACATGATCGGGTTCGAGAAGGCCTACTGCGAATACCGTCTGAACAGGGTGGAGCACGCTTTGAAAACTATCCAGGGACTCCCAGAGCAAACAGACAAACTCAAGGAGCTCTACGGCCAAGTGGTGAGAGTCGTGTAGTTTGTGTCAGCGTTTGCTGTCAGATTCAGCTCTATTTCAGTAGTTTGCTGTTTAAGTCCGAATGCACGAGTTGATGCAGTTGTGTGTGTAGTTGTACAGACTGGAGCGGTATGACGAGTGTCTGGCCGTTTATAAAGACCTGATCAGAAACTCTCAGGACGATTATGAAGAGGAGAGGAAGACGAATATGTCGGCTGTATTAGCGGCACAGAGCACCTGGGAGAAAACGTCGGCGGTGAGAAACAGACACGCTCATCTGCGGAAATGTGTTGATTTGCTTTAAGTGGTCACATCTTACTTCTCTTTCATGTTTTGTTTGTATTCAGGAGGATCTGGGTTTACCGGAGAGCTCATATGAGCTGTGCTACAATGCTGCCTGCTGCCTGATTGGTCAAGGGCAGCTCAGCCAGGCCATGCAGAAACTGCAGAAGGCCGAAGGTCAGAGGTCATGCCTTTGTGTAGGGTTATAGCAGAGATACAAACTACGGGTTTGTAATATCATTGGAGAAAGCTAATGGTCAGCACAGATCTTGTGCATCTGTGGTCATATAAAGACTTGATATACAGACTCCAAATATGTAAGTTTGGGTTTTTTCAATGGAAAGAAAACGTGCAAATGAGTATATTAGAATTGATATGAAGTGTGATGTGGCAGTGAAGACTGGAGTCATGGTGCTTAAAATTCAGCTTAGCATCACAGAAATAAATTATAGTTTAAAATCTATTCAAATAGGAAATTTGAATAGGTGTTTCAAATAGTAATATTTCACAATATTATCAAATAATAGTGCTTAAATATCTAAGAG
The DNA here is from genome assembly GCA_021397915.2 of Tor tambroides. Classification (NCBI taxonomy): domain Eukaryota; kingdom Metazoa; phylum Chordata; class Actinopteri; order Cypriniformes; family Cyprinidae; genus Tor; species Tor tambroides. Next base: position 4,092 of record JAFVLL020042292.1, on the reverse strand, counting down.
ACCATCTCTCTACAGCATCCAAAGTTCATGGGGGGTCTTCTTATGAAGTATGTTTTTAATTAACTGCTTCTCACATCCTGTGGGAGTGTGTTGAACTGCTGGGAAATCATGTTGTGCAATCCAAACCAGGCAGATTATTTACTGTCAGAAAAACCTCAAATAGTGAATTACAGCTTTTGGTTTGGCTCATAAAATCTGTAGGTGGTAAAGTGCTTCCTTGTTTTGTTTCTGTTAATGAATGAAATATCATTAAATCTCTCATGCAAGTGTATCTAATACTGTGGTTCTGTTACACTAGTCATAGGTCACTAACGCTGTGCCAGCTTTTATAAAATTAGCTCTGCGAGCCGCCTACACGTTTTCACTTTGAGTCTCTGCAGCTCTTAAGAATAACGTGAGTTGGCTGAGAAAAACATGAATGAGTCAATCAGTTTTTATTTTATTTATTTGTTCTCTTTGTTTTTCCAGAGTTGTGCAGGAAGTCTTTGGCAGAGGATTCTGTGAGTAATTCATCTATATTTGTGATCTGATGTGCTTGCAACACTTACATGCTTTCAGTATTGGGTTTTTCTAACGGAAGCGTTACATGCACAACCTTAATAGGGATTTCAATGAAGACCTCAAATTGTGTGCTATTATTTGATTAATTTGTTGCCATTCATTGTGAATTATTTAGGATGTGACGGAGGAGGATGTTGACGCTGAACTGGCCATCATTCACTCTCAGATGGCTTATGTGATGCAGCTACAGGGCAGAACCGAAGACGCCCTTCAACTCTACAATCAAGTCATTAAACTCAAGTGTGTGTTACAGACTGCACATTTAAAATACTCAACAGGTGTCCCAATGAAAATGTACTCACTCTTAGGCCATCCAAGATGTAGATGAGTTTGTTTCTTAATTGGAGCAGATTTTGAGAAATTTAGCATTTCATCATTTGCTCACCAATAGATCCTCTGCAGTGAATGGGTGCCGTCAGAATGAGAGTCCCAACAGCTGATAAAGACATCGTAATAATCCACATGACTCCAGTCCATCAGTTAACATCTTGTGAAGCGAAAAGCTGCATGTTTGTAAGAAACAAATCCATCCTTAAGACGTTTTTAACTTCAGACCATTGCCTCCAGCTAAAAGAGTCCTCTATCCATATTATTACTTTTTCCAGGGAAAAAGTTAGGAGTGAAATATGTACAGACCAAGCACCGTTTGCAAGCCAAAATAGTCCAAAACTGTTCTAAACAGATATGTGTGTGGATTTTGATGTGAGAGGACAACAGGGGATGCACTTTTTCCAGTAGAGTAAGCTCTTTTTTTTTTTGCCGTTCTTTGGACTTTTAGCTGGAAAAAAGAGTTTAAAGTTAAATGCTTCTTAATTATAGACTTGTTTCTTACAAACAAGCAGCTTTTCTCTTCACAAGACATTAACTGATGGACTGGAGTCAATGTGGATTACTGTGATGTTTTCATCAGCTGTTTAGACTCTCATTCTGACGGCACCCATTCACTGCAGAGGATCCGTTGGTGAACAACTGATTTTTCTAAATCTATTACTATGAAGAAACAAACTCATCTATATCTCGGATACCCTGAGGGTGAGTACATTTTCAGTAAATTTTCAGTTTTGAGTGAACTATTTATTTAATATTATGGCAAATAAATATATGCTCTGGTGATAAGATGGGAAAAAAATCCCAAAGGACTTAAAAAGCGCAGAAAATATTGATATTTAAAAAAAAAAAAAACTACAAACTAAATAGTATCTTGTAATTCCAGTTTTTATTTACATCACTATCATTTTATTCTATTCTAATCATTTATTTCTGCTGCTTTGAATTGCATTGGATTTAAGAATTTCTATAGAAATACATTTTTGGTTGATATATATATATTAAGGATGCCACATTAGACTCACACAGTGGGTTTTTGTGTTTGTCTTTGCGTTCAGGCCGTCTGATGTGGGTCTGCTGGCTGTGACTGCCAATAACATTATCACCATTAACAAGGTAAATAATAGAAAACAAACTTTCTCTCGTATTCTTCTTCCACATGCCTGAAAGGCAGATCATGTCAGCTGAATGATAAATTAGACCCTCAGCTTGTTTGTAACTGCTGTTTTTATCGGCGTTCTTCCAGGACCAAAACGTGTTTGACTCCAAGAAGAAGGTGAAGCTGACCAGTGCTGAAGGGGTTGAGCACAAACTGGCCAAAAAACAGCTGCAGGCCATTGAGATCAACAAAGCCCTGTTGGCTATGTACACTAACCAGGTGATCACCCAGTTTGTTTTGTACAATATGCTTGCTTTCTTGATTTTTTTCCTGATGGATGTGACCTCTGACTTCTCGGTTGTCGCCCCTTAGGCCGATCAGTGCAATAAGATGTTGGCAGGCCTGCAGACCCAGAATCCAGGGCACCCCAGACCGGTTCTGATCAAGGTGGCTCAGCTCTGCCGAGAAAAACAGCACAACAAAGCCATAGAGCTCTTACAGGTACTTTGCCCTCCTGACTCTTTCATTTCTGCTATCTGCGGCGTTCTGTAATCGTTTCTGTCTCTCCTGCAGCGGTTTTCAGATCAGCACCCCGAGAGCGCTTCTGGAATCAAACTCACCATGGCACAGCTCTACCTGATACAGGGTACGGATACAAACCAAACACACGCTCTTAATACAGAGAGTAGACTGAACATACAATTTGAAATCTATTTGTGTACATCTCCAACAGCTCATGTGACCAAAGCCTGTGACATCCTGAAGTCAATAGAGGAGATCAAGTATAAACCAGGAATGGTGAGATTTAATTTGCTTTTGATTATTTTTGAAGGCACTTACAATGGCTGTTAGTGAGTTAAGATATTTGTGATGAATCTAAATAGATTTGTAGTTAACGCCGTTCCACAAGTGTTGAATTTGTTAAAGGTGATACATTATATTTGCTGAAATGGTATATTTTTATTCATATAAATAAACAAATTCATATTATATATGTGTATATTCTAAGTACAGCAAATATAATTTGTAAGAAGTTATAAATTATATTTTGCTGAAAATATTTGTATAAATAACTATAACTTTTAGCAAATTATAAATTCAGAAAGCATAATTACAATTATTATTACAAAGTTATAAGTATTTGTGTGCACCAAATTGTATAATGACTACAAATTTTAGCAAATTATAAATTCAGAAGATTAATTATACTAAATTATAATTTAAAAATTAGAATATTGGTTTAAACTGTTTTATTATAGAAATCCTATGTGTATATGTGTGTATATATATGTATATATACTGTATATATATATATATATATATAACCAGTTATTTGTTAAATACATAAAAAATATAGTTTGTTAAATACATACAAATAAAAATTATATATATAAAATCAAAATAAAACACTTTCTAAAATATTTAGAGCTTTGTTTGCACACCTTGATCATTAATGAACACAAGAATTCCTAATGTGTTTTTAAATATTAATAATTTAATTATTAAAATATTACATTAAAATCTCAAGGGGGCTTTAAGTGGATATTTGATGTCTAAGGGGTTTGGCTGACAAAAACGTTTGGTCTACATGAAAATGCTTGACATTTCTAGCCTGTATTTACAGTGCTTTTGCTCTCTTGTTCATTTAACAAATTGTTCTTTTTATTTCAGTCCCGAGGATGTTAAAAAGAAGAAGAAAAAGAAGAAAGGTACGTCTGCTGCTGATCTCCGAGCATTTTATTAGCACTGGCAAGAATACAAAGTTGTTCATATGTTTATGCTCAGGTAAACTGCCCAAGAACTATGACCCCAAATCGACCCCCGACCCGGAGCGCTGGCTGCCGATGCGAGAGCGGTCGTACTACCGCGGCAAGAAGAAGGGCAAGAAGAAGGAGCAGATCGGCCGCGGCACACAGGGAGCAACATCTGGAGCGACCGCCGAGCTGTAAGTGTACCATACTGCTCTTTCTGCAGCATATACTACTGCATGCCAGTGTTGTTTTAGTATCATCGAGATCATCTTATCATTTTTATTTCAATCTTAGTTGAAGCTTTATTAATTTTGTTGTTTTAAATTATTTGGTTTTAGTAATTTTTTTTTTTTT